>WTSP01023342.1:21372-53212 GCA_025331215.1 Actenoides lindsayi | reverse complement strand
GCAGGGTACAGAAAATAAAAGGCTGCAGCTGCAGGGAGGAGCAGCCAGGACAGGTGACCCTAAACTGACCAATGAGGTATTCCATTGAGAGATCAGGAGGGTCTCATCCTTCTCTTGGCCTGCTTTGCTAGCTTTGCTCGGCTCGGTTCAGGTCCTCTTCTGGTTTCTTCCTTGGTGCATCTGAGGACGCCTCTGTCCGTTCTGCCTTCGATCCCAATCTGTGTGTTCCTGAATCCGGTACCAGAATCCAGCTCCTGAACACAGCTCCAGTTTGCTGCTGGGCCCCAGTCTGGGACTTTCCTGGTGCCTGCTCCACAGAATCAGTGCTGATGGTGACATAATTGCCATCAGGGGGTTTGATACTGGTTTTGTATATATTTGTGTATATATTCAATTTTTACTGTTATTATTTTCTTTTTCATTAAAGCTGTTCTAGTTTCCTTTTCTAAGGGCTGAGTCTCTCTCCCTTATTCCCTTTCCCTTCCCCTTTGAGGAGGGAGGGGAGTTAAAAGAGAGTGTCTGTTACAGGTCTAAGGGGCCGCCCTGACCCTAAACTGTGACACAGCCTGAAGAAAATGTTTTACATAAGGACAGCCCTGCAGGCCCATCCACTCCAGAATAAATAATACCCCAGTGCAATGATGTCAGTCACACATCAGAGCAGTTAGAATAAAATCCCTTTGCTGCTGGGACAGCTGGTCACATGAAAGAATTAACCCACAGGATTTAATTATTTCTGGCATAACTCATTAAAAAGGACACATCTTTTACGGGCTCCAAAAAGATTCCAGGAACAAGCTGTGACACTTTTGAGGACTTCCCAAACACCACTGAGCAGCCCACATCCTACAGCTTAATGTCTGTGTGGCCTCACACCCTGTTCCCACTGTAGGCCATGATGGGGCTACCTCACCAGAAGCGACATTTTGAGGCTAAAAAAGCATCTATTGAACTGGTCTGAAATCAGGGAAACAAGACTGGAAGGCCCTTAAGACTAAAGAATGAGATGACCTCACAGGTTTAACTAATCAGAAACAAGACACGATAATTAAAAGCAGTGTCTAAAGACAGTAAAATTCTGTCAGCTTTTGTAGCTAACGCCTTGTTGGGGCTTCTTTACATAAACCAGCATTTGGACAAAGATCAAAACATCGAGTTTTGATTGTACATGCACCACCTACAGAACGAGGGGTGATTTTAACACTAAACCCCACACCTCTAGAAGGATTTCAATGTTATGTGTAGGATCACCTTAGTGTAATGCATTAGTTAATAGTATGAAGAATTAAGGCAATTAATGGGACCATGTATACAAAGACCGGCGTGATGTAAAACTACGTAGGAAAACGCATATAATGTGATCTTTATTTATATTATGTTGACTTATTACTGTATATAAACCGCTGCTGTTTGACTGACGGGGGCTGGAGTTGCGATTTATCCCCCAGCACTCGTTTCCGCAGAATCCCAATAAAGCAAATAACCCGACTCTTGCGTGTCGATCGGCTTCGCACAGCGGGTAAGAGACCCTTTTCCGGGGTGACAACAGCAAGGGAACAACAGCAGCAGCAGCCGCCGCTGAGTCACCACAAACAGCCGCGCACCCAGCGCCGAGCGCGGGCAGGGCGCTAAGATGGCGGCGGCGCGGGGCGGGTTGTGGCTTCAGCCCCGTGACGCGCACCCGCCCGCCGGGGCCAGCCCGGCTTCCGTAGGAACCCTGCAGTAGGCGGCGGGTGTGACGCGCGCCTGGCTCCGCCCCCCTCCCGCGGCCGCTGCCCGGGGCCGAGGCGCCGCCCCGACCGCGCCCGGCTCCTTCGCCTCAGGCAGGGCCGCCCCCGCAGCCGGGCCTGTGAAGGAGGTCGGGGCAGGGAGGAGCGGCTGCGTCAGGGCCTCAACTCCCCTCAGAGGCTGCCCGGGCACCCCCCGAGGCCCGGCCTCTGCCGCGGGGCGCAGGTGGGTGGCCGAGGCCCGAGGCCGGCGGGAGCCCCGTCCCGGCGAGCGTCCCTTCGCCAGCCCCCTCCCCACGGTGCCCGCTGGGCCTGCCCTCTCCCCGCCGCGCGATTGCTCGCTCCGAAGCGGGGGCCGGTTGGCTCAGCTCCGCTGCCGCCGTGGGAGACTCCTGCGGCGGTTGCCTGAATGCTCCCCGGCCGCCGTCGGTTGGAGGTGCCCGGGAAGGGCCGCGGCTTCGTAGCCGTACTTACAATCCCTCGGTGACAGCGGTGGCTTGTGGTCTGGGGGCTGTGGTGGTAGGGGGAGAGGCTGGATGTGTCCGTGGGGAGGCCTCGGGACACCCCAGGACCTTGGACTAGGGTTGGCAGTGTTCGAGTTTCCATCTTTCCTTGAGCTTCTGGCTCGTAGTGTTGGGTTTTGTAACGTGCTGCTGGTTCCCTCCCTCTCCCCTCGACGGAGGGATGTATCATCGCTGTGCCGGTAGCTTTCCTCCTTGTCTGCAGGAAAAATTCCACTTACTAATTTATTCGTAAACCCTGCCGAGAATCCTCTGTTCCTGACATCAAAAATTTGGCTTTTGAACCTTATTTCTGTAATCGCTTTCTTTTATGTCGGATGTAAGGCTGCCTGGCTTTAGAGGATGACATTTTAATTACAAAAACTCGGTCTTGTGTTCAAAATGGTTCTTGGGAAATACCCCTGGTTGGTTGGGGGTTTTGAGGAAGTCCTTTTGAGCTCTTACTGAAAGTGAAACCGTGGCAGGAGCACCCCTGGTGTTGGCTGATGGAAAAACTAAGTCATAAATGGCTTTGTTAAGGATTCTCTAGCAATTTAGTTCTGGTGAAGTAGGAATTGATAAATGTTAGAAGGGTTACGTATAAAAAGATAGCTTTTGTCTTGTGAAAGCAAACATTTTTAATAGAGGTTTGGAAGGAGGAAGTTTAAGTAGACTCCAGGGGTGTTTTCTGATTTAATAGTTTAGTAAGAAATCACAAACTTAGAAAATTCTAAAATAGTACTGATGTAAAGGTGAGTAACGTATTTGTCAATACCACATCTATTTACTCTTCATAGTAGGTTACAGTTTTGGACCCTGTGGGTGCCACAAACCCACGGATACCTTTTTGTTTGTTTCTTCAGTTAATATTAAGTAGAATGAGAGCTGTGAAATGTAACCTAAAAGTAAGAAAATGATGGTTGTGAGAATTGCCCAGCATGTTTTGGGAAAGAGCTGTGACAATGATGTCAACACAGTCTCTTGGAATTGGAGACTGTCAGCTGCTTTCTGCTTTGGAAATGCCATGTTGTGCCTTGGCCTTATAATAATAATAATAATATCATGATCACAGCAAGAGAGAGAATGCATGGCTGTCTGTCCTAGTTTGGACAGACATTATGCAAATTATAGCAGGAGGGTTATTGAACTATCCACTTGCTCAGTCAATCCTGCTGACTCCTCTTTAGAAGAAACTTTGGAGTGTTTAAAGACTCTTGAAGCTGAGGTTAACCAGTAAACTTAGCACACATTGGATGGGATTTTTTTCCTCTCTAATAGTGGGGTTTTTTCGGACAAGGAACAGTCTTTGAAATTGGAAATATGGATAGAAGTGTTTGAATCTTGTTTTCTGACCCCTTTTCTGCTGAGGGCTCTAATAAACAAGAATGAGAAAATGAAACCACTCTGAAAGACAAGTGAAACTGATTAATGAAAATACAGGGTTGCTATAGGGCAACATTTAAAATGCTTTGCTGTAGAAATTAAAGGACATCATCTTCCATATCATTCCCAGTGTCCAAGAGTCAAAAGTCTCCCATGCTTTAATATGCACATAGATTTTATTTTTGGGTTGGTTTTTTTTCCTTCTGTTGAGATGACTTCATCTACCTTTGCTTGCCCTTTCTCCACCTTCCCATGTTTCAGGGTTTTTTGGAGGTGGGTTGATTCAGTGGTTGCTACTTTCTCTGAGCTGAACGAGATTCACTTTTGGTGATGAATTCAGCCTAAACTCTTACCTGACTGACATCCTCTCCCCAGTGGTGGGTACTTGAATACCCGGTGCAGATTTACAATATGCTTCATCTCTGGTCTCAGCCTCTGCACTTCATGTTGCTTGTGCCTTTGCTCACTTTCCGTGGGAGTGGGGAGAGTGTCTCCTGGACTGTGAAAAGTGACGATGCTGCTGTTTCGTTGTTGTGATACCAGAATTTTACAATATTATTTTGTGGTACCATTAAACTTCTTTGCTTGACCAGTGGTTGAGACTGGGGAGGGGAGAGGCATAGATCATTGTCTGCTTTTAGCTCTTTGGGCCCTGGCTGATCTCCTTTTCGTGGAGGGCTGTGAACTTTACCTTGTGATCTCACTGTGAAGCTTGTAGTTCTGAGATGCTCTACTTTGCCACCTCTTTTCTGTCCTCCCAAAGAGGGTAATAATTCATGTTCAAATCTCCCCTGGTGCAGCAAGGCTGTTAAAGGAGGAAGGTGAGAGAAGCAGGAAGGCAGAGGTACGGCAAGGATAAGTTTTAGATGAGGAGGTGGGTTTGTCTGTCCTCTCCAGGGCAGGGCAGAATTTGAATTAGGGGTTTTGATGAATTGGCACCTTCTGCCATTCCAGCTCACATGAAGGGTTAGGAAGAGGTTTAATTTCTCTTGAAATGGCAAGGTCCAATGCAGGGGGATCCTGAATCTCTAATCCAGGTTTCATGTCTCTTCCAGTTTTTTTGTAGTTGGATTCAAGTTCCCCTCCCCACCAAAATGCCTGAAATGTATTTTATACTCTTTTTTGGCATTCCAAAATGCCACTTAGAATTTGTGGAAAAAGTATAATATCTTAGTACAGGAAAGCTATATAAAAAGACTGTTTATTTTTCCTTCTTTTCCCTTTGTTTTAAAAGAATGGCCCAAAAGAAGTATTTAATAGCAAAACTGACAAGTTGCTTAAGAGAGGACAAAATTCAGCTATGGAAACCGCCATATACCAATGAAAAAAAGGAAGCTGGTAAAGAGATTAAGGTAAATATTCTCTCTGAGTTGGTTATTTGTCTTCTGTGTCATACTGCTGGTGCATTTTCCAAGCTTTTCTTGCTGTTTTCTTAGGAGCTTGTACAAAAATACTCATCCAAGCTGAATATCAGTGAGAGCGATACAGAGAACATGCTTGAAGAAATCCGATGTAAAGCGATTGAGCGGGGGACGGGAAATGAAAATTTCAAAGTGACTGGGATTGCAAGACTTGATATATATCTGCCTCGTAGAAAAGTAAGTGACACTGCAGAAAAGTGAGGATAAGTAGCTTTACTTTGACCTTCTGAGCTCTGCATATGTATCTAGTGCAAATATTTTATCTTACTCAACTTTTTTCGGTGTTCTGTATGAGATCTGTTAGGTGTATAACATATGGGGGGGGTGGGGATAGTTACTAAAGTGTATTTCAGCTTCCCAGATATGTGGGAATATTGCAGCAAAGGAATCCAATATTGGGAGATTTGGTAATTGTCTTCCCTTTAGGATGTAATGAGAAATTATCTTTCAATTAAGAAAAGCAAATTATATTTAAGTGTCTGTCTAGTTCAATTTGATTCCTTCTGACGTGACTGTTCACTTTAGCAGTAAAGAGCAGATGTATTTTTTCAGCTGTAGAATACCTGATGTTGAATTAGCATATGAATATCATTGTATTACCACAGCTTTTGTTTAAATGACAGCTTTAATTAAAAAAAATAAAAATCATTTTAAGTGCAATAAGCAACTTGAACTTGGTGCCATCTTAGGTCACGTACAGTTGATGACACTGAAAAAAAACTCTTCCAGCTTTCAACTGTGGCACGTAGCAGTGTTCTCACTGTGATGACGTTACCCTCGTGCAACCATTCCAGCCCAGGCAGCCAACTACACTTACTTAAAAATAGGTATATCCAGTGTTTGGACTTGGAAATGAGAAGCTGGATTTTCTGTTGTGGTAACACTCGTCTGTTATCTAAGTCAGGCACCTGCAAGCTTCACAAAGATGGAACTGAATTAATTCTTGCCCCTTTAAAGCCAGGCTTCAACCTCTAATTTCACACACAATAGGCCAGAATAATGGTGTGAATCTAATTAAATCAGTGTCGGACTGGTCACCGTACCAGATCCTGTGGCTCCATCTACCCCAGCCAGCTAAGCACAGGTCTGGGCAGGCTGGTGAACATCCACCCCGTTGAGCTGTTAGCGTTGACTCTGATGCACTTTAGCCCAGTCCACTCAGCATCCTGCCAAGCAATGCCCAGGCACGGTGTGAGGGCTGGTGTGGGCCAGGGGCCAGTCTCAGATGGCACTTTGGATACAACTGCTCTGCTTTGAAGGTTGAGGTTATCAATCGTATGGATGTGAAGCGAGCTGTGCAGGTTGGTCACAGGACAGAGAGCAGGCCCTTCTTTAGGTTCTTGCTGATACAAGCCTCTTCACTGGGAATATTTACCCCTGAAAACCAGTCTGTAGCAAGCAACTATCTCCAATCAGTTCCTGGTTTTGATCGTGTACAGGAGCAGCATCTTCCCCAGTGCTGTGTTTTCATCCACTCTGGTAGCAGTGAAAGGGAACTTCTTTATTTAGGGGCACTGAAGGGTCAGAGTCATCAGCAACAGAAAGTGAATGTTCACTCTGGAAAAGGGCAACAGGGTATGATTTTTCTTTCATTTTTTCTGAAGATCTCAGGTGGCAACCTGTGCTTCAGAAGGATTTTTTTATTAAATGCTTGCAAAAACACAACACACAATTAAAATTGTTCTCTGTCCTGTAGTGAAAAATAATTACCAGGGCATGTGGTGGAGTAAAGGGTAGAGGACATTAAGTGATTGCCATGCAGTTTAAACAAATAGTTTCATAATTCCTTTTTACAATGCTACTGGGCATAGGGGAATTAATTAATTTTAAATTCCAGTTTATCTAATCTGGGACCAGAGACACTAATAGGAATTAATCATAACTTAGCCAGTCACAGGTGAGTGGCATAATTACAAAGCAGAGTTCAGATTGGAAGTGCATAATTAAATTAGTCAGTTTAAATTATTCGGTTCTGAATTTAGATTTGCCTAATTCTGAATCTTCTGCTGCTGTAATGCTTTATTTTTAGCACTGTATAGAAAGTACAAGTCTTTGTCCAGAAATTGCTAATATATATGCCCAACCATAACCCCATTAACAAGATCATTATTTGGAAAAAAAATTGTTGTTGTCGAACAATTAATTAAAAAAATGTCCAAAGGATCTTTATCATGCTTTTTTTTCTTTCCCTCCTCCTTTCCCTCACCCAATATAATTATTACAGAGCAGAAAAATCCCACTGGAAACTAACCTGTTCATCACAGGCAAGGAGCTCCGATCACAGTAAGTGTAATCACCCCTGGTTCTTCTGAGACAGCACTGTCATAATCTTACTAAAAAAAAAGACAAACGGCAGTATTTGTTCAGTTTAAGCTTTTTCTTAGCACCTATGTTAGTTCAGTGTGGCTGAATAGGATGTCCAGTGTCCCCATTGGGCAGTTCTTCATGTAAGAAGCTGTAGTTTAACAGATAGAAAACAGAGACATTTGAACTGGAAGAAGATGGTTCTCTGTAAATCCCCAGCAAGTACCTGAGAAGGCACGGGCACTAGTGATCACTGTTCCAAACCTGTACCTGGGCAGGTCTTCTGAACAGTGAACATCAGCTTCTTTTCCTTTTGTGTTCTCACACCTAGTAAATCAGATTTAGAGAGCTCAGAGAGGGCAATGAAGCTAGTAAAGGATCTGGAGAAATTGTTATGAGGAGTGCCTGAGGGACCTGGGGTTGTTTAGTCTGGAGAAGAGGAGGCTGAGAGGAGACCTTATTACTCTACAACTACCTGAAGGTATGTTGCAGTAAGGTGGATGTTGGTCTCCTCTCCCAGGTAACTAGTGATAGGACAAGAAGAAATGGGCTTAAGTTGCTCCGGGGGAGGTTTAGGTTGGATATTAGGAAGCTGTTTTTTCTACTGAGAGAGTGATGAGGCATTGGAACAGGCTGCCCAGAGAGGTGGTGGAATCACCATCCTTGGAGGTCTTTAAAAACCACCTAGATTGGCACTTGAGGACATGGTTTAGTGTTTCTGGTAATACTTAGTAGACAGTTGGTCTTGAGGATCTTGAAGGTCATTTCCAACATTAATGATTCATGATTCTTTTCTCTCTATTTTGCTTTTTCCCTTTCTGTATCCCAAGTCTTCCTGTATGGTACACAAAGCTTTCTGATGATGTTATTTTACTTATAGCACCTTTTTATGTCAGGAGTTTTAAGCCAGTTAAGAGCATGCTCATTTTAAAGTTTTATTGCTAGTCTAACAATTATTATATAGCCTTGCAAATTTACATTCATGATTTATTTCACAGGATAGCACAGGAACATGCATTAAAAGAAAATGCTATCAAAATCATCATCAATAAGAAGCAGCTTGACCTGGGTAGGTATCTCAAGTTGAATATACTCTTATTATAGTATTCTAGTTTACTGATTCTCAGAAGAAAAATTTCTTGCAACTCTGTTAATTTCAGAAATGCAGAAGGAATAGCAGATATTTGTCAGGTTCTGCTTTACAGAAAAGGTAATAAATTATAATAATCAAAATTCTTAGACTTAGAGCAATTGCAGGAATCCTGTAATAAATGTTGAAAATAGGTTTATTTTTTTTTCAGGTGATGAAATACTGAAAAATTTATGTTTCAGAGAAACCCTAAATTTCCTCCAAAACCACATTATATAACAGCACATTGAAAAACTTTTTGTAATGCTTTGCACGTGTTCAACTCGTCAGACATGTTGGGAGGAGTGATGACAGCAGCTTTCTCTTTATTCGTGGCCTAAGCATCTGACACACTTATCTCCCTTGGAATATGTCAGAATTAGAGCCGTGGAGCTGACAAAAAGAACTCAGATTCAGTTCCCAGTTCCTCTGTCATCTTACTTTAGTGGTGTAAGATCTGGGACATGTTGTTGTTCCAGTTTTTGCCTGAAGATCAATTAACTGAAATAAAAACAATTGTATTTTTTGCATGTTTTGGAAGAAAAAAGACAAACCACAAAACAAGCAAAGAAACACAGCGCTCAGTTTAAAAGCACTTTTAAGATGCAAGTCTGTATTTCTGAGCTGCTGAACATGTCAGTAATTGGCAGGGGTTTTGATTTGAGTCCTTGAGTCTAATAATTACTGTAGTTCTTTAGTGCAGTGTGAGTAAGACAAGGGTCTGCTGAGGCTGTTTTGTTTGTGGGTGTTGTGGTTTCCTCCTCTCAATGGCAGCACAATGTCACATGGTCTCTCTTAGAGTATTTGGATTTTACCTGTCATACTCTTAATTTGCAGGCAAAACCCTTGAAGACCAGGGTGTAACACACAATGCAAAGGTGATGGTACTTCAACTGGAACAGAGCGATGAGGAAACTAAAAGAAAAGTTGAGGAAGAAGAACTTAAATGCAAGAGAGAAAAAGAAATAAATGACAAGATGCAAAGAACTAGGAAGGGTTTGGAAATTCTATCGGAGAGAGGTAAGGGGTGGTATTGGTTTGGGTTTTTTTGTGGGTTGAGGGGCAGATGGGTGTTCATTAATTCTTGTGCATCAAAAATTATCTTCAATGGACCTTCAGGATAAGAGTGCCTGTACTGTGGCTGGATTTCAGTTTATACTCTTCTAGGCTTCCATCTACTTAAACTGGATTTTAAGCTGACTAAACCTTCCTCTCCTACTCCACTTCTTCTTACACAACTAGAATGCTAGTAGATACTTTGAGAAGGATATAATATGAATCGATTATCATTTAGTTGGCCCTTGACAGTTATGGGACTGACTACTCCTGAGAACAGGCTTTAAATTTACTGTAGACATACAACACAGTTTTCCACTGTGCCTCAGTGCTTACACACTTAGGGTTTTTTAGTAGCTTACCTCAGATATAGCTGTGTGTAACCATGGCTTCATTGTGCAGAACAGCTCACTTGTCATCCTCATCTGTAAGGTGGCTGTTCTGTTCTCACTGCATTTGATGTTGATTGCTGGCAGCTATGGATTAAGTTCAAGGGATATAGTCAGTCTAACAGCAATGATTTTTCAAAATGCAGTTGTGTTTGTGAACTGTGCTGCTAGATGGGGAGTTTAAATCACTGCTCTACAGTTTCAAAAATGCACAAATGGGAAACTGTGAAACTGAGTATGTAATGAGTTCCTGCCAAGTGGAGAAATACCTGAACAAAGCTTCTTTTAATGGTCAGTGACAGCCTATTTCTTACCATAATATCAGATTTTGAACAGATGGAAGAAGTGATGCCTTTTATGGATTGAAAGTGTCATTTAGACCCCAGCCCTTGAATCCTGTATAGGGTCTCTCTACAGTATTTACCACTAACTGTCAGTTATAGCACAATGCCAGAATACAGAGTGGAATCCATAATGGGCTCACGGGCTGAATGTTCTGTGTGAAACACAGAAAGGATTTAACAACCCTTTTGTTTCATCTGAGAAAAATTGCAGGGCAGAAGCTTTTAATCTCAGCAAGCTCCTGCTTAACTGTCTCTTGTTTGCAAGAAAAGCATCTTTTCATTTTAAATCAGATGGTAGTGAAAACAAAATTGATAGTTTGGTTATAAGCATTAAAGATGTGGGGAAAGGAAAATACTGAACTGGGTTTTTTTCAGTTCTAACAGTTGTGCTCAGCTGTGCCTTTTTTATATTCAATGTTTTATTTGATAAATCATTTCAGATGCTCTATCACGTAAAACTTCAGTGTTTTGTTTTCTGCAGAAAATTCTCTGCAGTTCATGTAACTCTTAATGTTGTGTCTAAATTTCTGGATGAACAGGGACTTTTCATTGGAGAACTTTCTGAAAGTTCCTCATGTTTGCCCGACCAGGGCTACTGTTGGTAGGTATGTCCAAAAAATCACAGCTTTTTTATGTAATTCTGATTTGTTATTTGTTTGCTCTTTTGTTTAACCATGTCCTTACTGACATAATCTTACAACAGCAGAGTTACTCCGTTGAAGACTGTACTTAAAATTTTGTTTTTTCTTACCTTTCAGAGGAGTACTTGGATGAAGACACTTTTCCATATCTGGATATAGCTAATCAGACTGGAAGGTCAATTGAGATTCCTCCTCGAGCTAGAACAGTAGGTGAAAGTATCTTACAGAGCTACTAAGACAGCTTTCTGAAGCTTGATTTGTGAACCATTTCAAATATGGGATTGAAATAGTCAGACTTCTTTGGGGATGTAACCCTAGCTCCAGTAGCTGTTTGCTTAATAGAAATAATTTTGAAATAAAACTGAAGTAGAACTCTGCCACCAGGAATACTTCAGTCAGCTGGAGATGGACCTCTGACTGCAGGTTTAATTGCAGGTGTAATCTTGCACTGCCCCCTCAGTGATCCACATCTATTTTTGTGGTTTAAGATGGGCTTTAACTTCTTTATATCCTAGCAGCTATTTTAAATTTTGGGTGCCCTACAACAACATGAAAATAACTTTTTCATTAGGCCTCAGTCTCAGTTGGAACCTCAATGAGCTCTCAATATCAGACTCTTTTGGAAATTATTTTGAGGTCTTTGGCACTGTGACACCCCTCAAATTTAAATGTATGCACCAGTCGAGAAATTTCCACATTCTCAACTGAAAATCTCTTTGGTTGGGTGCATGGATTGAATTACTGTAGGAGTCACATGCCTGATGTTGTCTGCTGAAGCAGAAGAATAGCGATACTGTGTTTTAAGATTGCTGGATTTTCTGAACATAAATGCAAATAATTACAAATAATTGGAATTACACCCAGTAACAATAAAAAAACCACCTCAGGAAGAAATGAGTGGGCTCCAACACGTGCACTGTCTGAAGTTAGCAGCATGTTTTTGCAGGCAGTGTCTGCTTCTGGCAGTGATAACACCCCATGTTTAGAGTTACTGCCAAGGATTGGTGTGCAGACCAAGGCCACTGCTGGATCTTGTGCACCACGTTGGGGGGTGCAGAAAGTGAAAGGCTGCAGCTGCAGAGAGGAGCGGCCAGGACAGGTGACCCCAGACTGACCAGTGAGGGATTCCAGCCCATATACACCATACTCAGTATAAAGCTGAGGGATCAGGAGGGTCTTGCCCTGCTTTGCTTTGTCCGGGTCCTTTTCCAGTTTCTTCCTTGGCCAGCATCTGAGGAGGACTCAGTCTGTTCTGCATTTGATCCCAATCTGTGTGTTCCTGAATCCAGTACCAGAATCCAGCACCAGAATCCAGCTCCTCAACACAGCTCCTGTCTGCTGCTGGGCCCAGTCTGGGACTCCCCTGCTGCCTGCTCCACAGCATCAGTGCTGATGGTGACATAATTGCCATCAGGGGGGTTGGGTTTGATAGTGGTTTTGTATATATTTGTGTATATATTCCATTTTTACTGTTGTTATTAATTTCATTACAGCTGTTCTAGTTTCCTTTTCTAAGGGCTGAGTCTCCTTTCTTCCCTTTCTCATCCCCTGTGGGGAGGGAGGGGGGTTAACAGAGGGTTACAGATCTAAGGGGCTGCCCTAACCCTAAATCATGACAAATGGGTTACCAAGATTTTATTTATTTTATTTTAGGTTTTTTTTGTTAGCTGCAGAAGTGAGTTGGGGAGGTGCAAAAGAAGTCTCTATCTGTTTTTTTTCTAGGCACTTGTGCTGGCAATGGGTTATCATGAGAAGGGCAGGGCATTGATGAAGAAGAAGGAATATGAAATGGCACTGCCATATTTGTTGGATGCTGATAAACACTTCTGGTAAGAACCTTTTTGAGTACTTGTGTCTTTTTATTGTCAACCAAATACAGGAATAGTGTTAGCTCTACCTGTGCATATAAATCAGAGCCAGGATTTTGCCCAAGATTGCTTCATCCTCCCTCTGCAGATGGGGAACAGCAGACAAAGGCTCTGACTTGCAGTGACAGGTGGCTTCATGTAGAACAGCTGTAACAGATACTGCCAGAGGGCAATTGAATCTTTCCTATCAACGTAAACAGAAACTGCCAATATTCATGTGCTAGGCTATAAATTGCATTAGCTTGAGAGACAGTTATGGATACTCATTTGCAGTTGCTCCTGTGAAGTAATTATTTCTTGTAAAAGGTGGAGCAGATAGCTGAGGTCAGGAACAACACCAGGGCTTCTGCAGGTAAACTCCGTTCCTGTCAGCAGTCAGAGCTCTAACTTGCTCTTTTGAGATCCCCCAAAGTAGTATCATCCCCGTCTGCCTCTCATCTGTCTGCAAAGAGGCTGGCACTGGACTCAGCATGCTCATGTGCAGAGGAAGACAGTTTCTCTGCCGTCTAAAAGATGACACAGGGTTTAATTCTGTTCTGCTTTTAAAGAGGTGTCCTAAATAGTAACAGAATGAGCTGGGACTCCTGTAATTCTCTGAGATGTAGTGGTATCATCAGTGCCCCGTGTAGCGCTGAATGTGATGGGAGATCAGTGCTTTACCTGCCACTGACCTCAGTTTGCTGCCTCAGATACAGAGTGTGCTTTCTCAAACACTTGCAACACTTCCAGCACGTTGTTTCATGAGCAGCCCCTCCCAGAAAACCAAGAGTTGTTTTATTTTCCAGCGAGTGTAGCGCGGAGCTGCTGAACACGGTTGATAACTATGCAGTGCTGCAGCTGGATATCGTCTGGTGCTACTTCCGCCTAGAGCAGCTGGACTGCCTGGATGATGCAGAAAAGAAGCTGTCCACAGCACACAGATGCTTCCAGAGGTGCTATGGGGAGAACCACGAAAGACTTATTGATATCAAAGTATGCTGGGTTTGATTTAATTAGGGTGGCTGTTCTTCCTTCTACTTGTATTCAGTTATTGTTCAAGTATTACAAGACTGGCTTTCAGAAGTTTAAAGTTCTCTTATGTTTCCTTGGCTTGTGATCTAGTTGTGTAATTGTCAGCGTAGTGGAGCTGTTGGACCTGACAAAAAGGTCGCAGCAAATGTGTTTATGTGCACAGACCTCATTAATTTTTTAGATGTGATATTTTTCACAGTGACTGTGCCATTTTAAATGTGCAAAGTGTTCTATTGATAATGAATTGACGTTCTACCATAAGCCTCTACCCTCTTCTTTTTTAAACAATTCTTTAGGGAAGTTATGGCCGCGAGAAGGTTTTATTTCTACGACTTTACCTTCTTCAAGGGATAGGACACTATCACAGTGGCAGAGAAAAGGAGGCTGCTGAGTATATTCAGAAGGTGAGACACCGTTAGGTAAAACTGAGTCATTCACACTGGCTCCTGTGTTTGGGCACCTGTTCTTTGCTTACTCAGAAAAATGAGGAGATGTTTTTTGTATCTATGTTAGCAACAGTGTGAGTAATATTTTGTTGTCTCTGTGTGTAGGCATCTCACTTATATAAAGAGCTGTCCATAGATCCTGATAAAGTTCATCACCTGTCACTCCTGGGATTCTCCGAACAGGAAGCTCGCCTTGCCCTGCGAGCATGCCACGGGGATGTGGAGCATGCTGCCAATCTCATCTCCAACAGGAGAGAGGTATGGTGCCCTGAAAGGATTAAATCCAGGATTGTGTTAGTTGGGGTGTCCATAAGATCATGTTTTGTGTGACTGCTGAAACATGGTGCTAAATGAAGGATGTTGATTATCCTGCTTTCGGCACTGTTAGTGCGTCTGGCAGTTTGACATCAGTTGCCACAAGTTTGAAACCAAAACTTAATACAACAAGGGAAGCGCTGTCCCAAAACAGATGGGATGACAGAGCCAAAGACCTGTGGCTGTACCACAGAGGCACACAGGAAGGCTTTGAACTAGTGTTTGCTACTCAGCGGTGCTCTGTATGGGAGTAAAAACACTATCAAGCTGTCACTCCTGGGCTTGCTGGCCTGAAAGACAAGAAGGCTGGACTATATAGTGTTATGAGGGCAGCCATCAGGCTATCTTGTACTATGGCTTTGGACTTGAAAGCTCCAAGAAGAGAGAAGGATTTTTTTCACTGAAATGAAGACAGTGTTGTCCAGATCCGAAGTGCCTGAAGTTAGGTTTGGTAAACTGAGGTGGCCCTTCTAGACTTCAGACAGTGAAACATGGACGGAAAAGTCAAGTGGCTGAGAGAAGGGCTGAAGAGAGCTCCTTGGCTACGTGCCCAGTTCTGACTGTATGTCCTTGGCAAGTCTTGTCTCCAGGCCCATCTGCCAAAGGGGTTTATCACTTACCACACAGGGCCTATAATAGCAGTGACAGCAGAAGATCTGCTCTGCAGCGCCTGTGGAGCGGAAGTATGGCAGCACTGCTAGCTGATGGAAATGCAACTTTATTTAGTACCGAGTGTCTGGCAGCACAGTTTGTATTAACAAAAAAAAAAAAAAAAATCCCTTTTCCTCAAGAGATTCAAAGTAGAAAATCCAAGAAACCTGTATTTGCAGGGGAAGGCAGAAGCGTTCCCACGCACAGTGAGCTTTGTAACAGTTGTGTTCTTGCAGGAAAAGGCACAGATAAGGAGGGAGGAAAGAGCTAAAAGAAAGCAACGAATGGAAGACATACAGACCTTGAAAAGTATGGGCTATTCAGAGAGAGTTGCTCAATTAGCTCTACGTAACACAAAAGGAAACTTGGACAAAGCTTTTCACGTAAGTGATTTTTAGGAGTAGTACTTCTGTACATAAAAAAAAAAAGCAAAACAAACTTGTTTGCTTTTTTTTTTTTATTTATTGTTTAGCAATTTCTTATTTTCTGTAGTCTGTGTGTTATTTCATAGCTACCTTTTCTGAGCTGAAGTTCCACTTCCTGACCTGATGGATCAGGTATCACTCAGTTGGCTGAGGTTTGCTTGTATCAGCTTTTGGGCTAAATACATATCCATGCTGAGGACTAGGATATTTTTATTGCTCGGTTCTGATCCCTCTCTCTTTATTGTAGTTTATTCTTGACAATCGTGAGTTACTGTTGGAGGAGGAGGAGGATGATGATGATGATCCTGTGGACCAGTTTGAGGTTTCCCAGGAAAGCATTGATCAAGTAAGTTAGACCGCTTGCTTCCTTAGGAGGTGGTTGTCTTGTTTCTGAATTATGCCTTCAAACACACCAGATCTTCCTTAAGCAAAGCTTATATTCTTTGACCCACATCACTCAAGCTGTCACACTTCCACTGTCTGGCATCTGCTTTTCACAGTGAAGTCACACTCGGGCTAAAATGTATTTTATGTGTACTTCCTGCCCGTTACACCGACCAGTCGTGCATAGATGCAGATGGAGGTGTGTGTGCTCGAATGCTCTGTCCCGTGACAGCCAATGAGTAGTGTATTCAAGTCTCTAAACATTGCGGTGCACGAGGGAAAGAGCTGGAATGGGTCTTCCTCATCAGAGGCTGCCTTTCTGAAAAGCTCTTCAGTAGACAGTGTGGCTACGTGATCCGTGTCAGATGAACAAGAAAATGATATTGCTTAGAAAAAGGAACTAGCACGTGCCCACTCCTGATGTGCTGGAGTGCTTTCAGGTTTCCTTTTGAAAAACAGAAAAAGGAAGGGATCAGATGTTAGACAGAAAGCTCTTGATCCTTTTCAAGATCTCCATTCCTTTAATAGGTCACTGCCCTGTTGTTAACTGTTCCAGTAAACCAGAGTCAGTGTCATGGAATTCCTGGCATGCAGTGCTTTCCTCTGTACAAGGGGAATGACTGTCAGATGCAGTTGGATTCCTGTCAGCCCCTGGTGCTGGATGAGCTTGGATTGCTCCAGATTTTTACTTTTTTTTTTCTTCCCCCCCCCTGTAGCTGATGTACATGGGTTTCAGCCGTGAGTCAGCAGAGCAAGCTTTAAAGATGTTTAAAGGCAACATCCATGTAGCTTCCCAAACCCTTGCTCATTATGGTGGAGTTCTTCCTGCGTCCCTGCAGCTGTCTCCAGAAGGGTCTTCCAGTTCATCAGAAGCATCAGCTTCATCAAAACACTCACCTACAGAGTCTGCAGGTAAGAATGGTGTTTACAGCAGGCGGAGAAGAGGGAAGGTGGTGGTTCTGGCTTCTGTACAAAATGAAGTGATTTCTGCTCAGATACTGGTCGAGGGCCTTGGGCAATGCCCCAGCCTAGTTCTGTTAGTGATGTGGTTACAGGCAAGGCATCAATGACCCAGGTAAGCTGTAGTTCTTGCAGTCAGTGTCAGCCCTGGACAGGACCATGAAGGACACGTGTCAGGCAGTGCATAAGATGGGTGGAGCCCAGGAGGAAGGGTCACCTTCAGTGGTGTCCTGGGAAGGGCGAAGAGGAAATGGCTGCTGAGTGGGCTGTGGCTCTGCTACACAAGGCTGGAGGCCTCGGGTATCTGTGTCCTCACATCCCCAGTGAGGAACACACTCTAGCCTACAAGTAATTCTAACTTCTTCCATCTCCTTGTGCTGGCTCACACCAGTTCTCTTCAAAAACAAACCAACCTCTCCCTGTCTGTACTCTTTGAAAGAGCAAGTACCAAGTTGCTGGAGCACGTTCCTTAGACCTGCCACTGACAATGATATTTTGGCTTGCTGATATCTGGGTTCTGACTGCTAGGAGGTCGATTCCAAATCTGTGCTGTCAGATGATTTACCACATTACTACTTCCCCATGTGCCTTGTGTGGTAGAACTGTAACTGATACTTGCCATTTAGCAAAGAGAAAAACTTGTATGTACTCTCTCTTCTGTTATTTGTCTGACCTGTAGAGATCCCAGCTGTACAACTAAAAGCTTTCCCATGGCTTTAAATGTTAGGAAAAAATGGCCATGCTGCAGTAACCTTTGCAGAGCTCTTCTGGCTGAGGTAGTTGTACAGGAACAGGCTGGCAGAACAGCCACGCTGGGGGAAGAGGGGAAAGTACCAACTTGGAATTCACTGCTGCTTTTTTTCCTGTGTCGAAAGGTTCTTCTAGTTCACCAACAGATGAATACATGGAGACCGAGGCGCTGAATGAAATCATAGAGGATATTCCTGAACATGAAGAGGATTATCTGGATTTAACACTGGAGGAAGAGGAACAGATCATTCATGAGTACTTATCCTACATACAAGTACCACAGCAGTAAATCCCATTACATCGACTTCAGTTATACCTATTTACCTTGACAAATTGAGTTTGGATTATAAATGCACCTTCAGCTTATCTCTTACTAAATGCCTTGAATTCACTCAGACTATAGGTGGAACACTTTAATTCCTGCTTATTTATAAATCTGCTTAAAGCCTGCATTTGTGATACATTGTAATTTATTGTCATAGCAGAGAAATAGAAACATTTATTTTCAGAAGAATTTAATAGAACTGAACTATATTTTTATTGTGAGATAAGTTCATTCCCTTAGGGCTCAGAGAAGCATTTCTATACCATTTTCAAAATGCCAAGGTTAAAAAAAAAGTGAATTTGTAAATCACAAACAGAGCTTGTGAGATTATAGAAGAACAGTTTGGAAGTCAATACTCTGAAAGATTTCTAAGACATTTCTGTATCTATTGTGCATGGATTGATACTGTTCTTCTTGTCACTTCCTGCAGGGGGTACACAGACAAGAAAAGCAGAAGCAGCACTTAGTGACCTTTAGGAAGAGCCTTCTATGCTACTGGTTGTAAAAACCAGTAGGAACTACCTGGCAGGGCCCCTGTGTAGTGGAATTTCCTTTTACAACTCAGTAACCAGTTTCCCCAAGCAGCTCCTTTGAACCTCTCCCAGATGTGTGGCTTTTAACTGATGGGTTTCAGAGGGGCTACAGGATTTTCTTTACCGAGCTGTTGGACAGAGGATGGCTGAGGTAGCTGTACCCGGCTTCATTGTGTGTCCTTTTCTGCCGTGTAAGCACCCCTGGCCGCTGGCAACAGAAGTTCTCTGCTTGTCAGCTTTTCTTGATAAACGTGGTTTATTTGCTTTCTTTAGCTGCTTCCTGACGGCAGAGGGAGCTGGTGCCCTGTCTGCTCCAGCTGCAGGGCTGGAGCTGGTGGGACCAGAGGCACCAGCAGCGAGCTCTGCTTAGAGCGAGGCCTAACACCTGCTGCTGGAAAACGAACCTCTGGTTCCTTACCCAGTGTATCCTTACCCAGTATTTACCCAGTGGGGAAAAGGAGGCTTTGAACTTTTGTTAGGGCAAGGATGATACTGGAGGAAGCAGGGTTTTGGTCTGTAAACTGACTGCTCAGTTCCAGCAGATGGGCTTCAGCAGTGGGGAATTTTCCTGGCTACCTTAGCTAAGGAAGGCAAAAAGCAGGGGGTGATTACACTGTTAAGGAATTACTTGTATTTCATGCTTCTGTACCAAGGCAAGTACTATAAAAATGGAGTAGTTTTGTATCTCTCTTCCCCAAAGGCTGAAACAATTTATGAAACCAGTAATATGAATTTCTGAGGAAAAAAAAAAAAACCAGCTCCAGCAACCACTAAATGCCATTTCCATACAGGTGAGCACTGAGGAACCCCTGGACAAGATGCAGAACAAAACCAGAACCTCCAAAAGAATTCAAAATTGAAAACATACAAAGTAATAGATGTAGTTCTAATGAGAAGTAAGTGGGAAAGCACAAATTTATTCCTTCCTTTAGCCAAAGGGGTTCCCAAACCTGCTGGCTGCTGGCATTCCCCTGTGCCAGCCCACAGGCAGTGCTGGGCTCTACAGGCACCATTTCTCCTCTTTGAAGTGGCTCTCAGAGCAAACTGGCATCAACAACTTCAGAAGCGAAGGTTTGGCCTTGGGGAGTTCCACATTAGCACCCTACCCTGCAGTGCTTGTCTGAGCTGTTCCTCAGTGCAGTAATTTGGCCAGTGCTGCCCGCCAGTAACAGCGTGCTGGTTGAAGTGATGAGCAGTGGCAGGAGGTACAGGCTGGAAGTTTGAAGTTGATTTTGACCATGTATTTGAATGTTTAGCAACAGGCACAAGTGTAACAACTCATTACTTCCCCTCTTTCCAAGGTGTATCTATTAAATATATTTGCTATTCCAGCTGCAGCTGCTGTATGGTCAGTTAAGCTCTTGTGTCTAACACAGTGTGCAAAGTTCTAAGCAAAAAGTATGTCCCAGACCAGCTGTGGAGTTCTCTCTATCTCTGTTAAAGGCCTCCTGCTTAGCAGTGACCTCATAAGCAAAAGTACAAACAAAGTGAGCTGCCTAACAAGCCCTCACCCCAGCAACCACCATCTCGCAGGTGTTTCTCATGGGCCACTACTAAGTTACAACCACCTGCTTAAGAGGTTTACACTGTGCAGATGACCTCCCCCCTTAGTCCCTGATGGGAGGCATTTAACATAATTAAAATGCTGTTTCCTACTTGATGCAGAAACCTCTCAGGTAAGAGCTAAAAAAACTGCTGGGTTTCTGACAGTTTCTGGGTTTCAGAGTAGGGGTCTGTGGTGCCACTGCAGTGAGGGCTGAGCCAGCGTGGGTGGCTCTTTGTTGTGTCAGCTGCACTTTCCCTGAAGCCCTGGCTTTGCTTTGCAGCTTTGGTGGCTCCTTCCCCTGACTGAGGAAGCTGAGTTCTGTCAGGACAGCTCCCACAGGACCCCTGACTCCAACCCCAGCAGGGAGGGAGAGGCAAACAGTGTTTCCTAAAGTATACTTTTTTGTTTTACAATTATAATCCATTCATCAGCCTGCCCCTCTAAATGAGAATAAAATAAACACTAGATACTTGTCTGTAGCTGACACATGTTTATTAATCCACTCTAAAAAAGGAGCACAGCATTTTTACCCTGCTGTAGGTACAGAATAAATAAAGCCATAAAATAAAAACCATGTGGGTAGGTATTTTTGTACTGGTGCTACAAAGAGTTACATCTGCAAATAGAAAAATATAAGAACCCTCCTTTATTCATGGCTCAGTGGTTATCAGAGGGATGAACCTGGAAAAAGACTAGGAGAACTTCTCTTGAATTTGCTTTGCCAATGCTACTACAAACCAAGGCCAGGCATAGCCTCCTAAGGAGGAAAGAGAACAAAGATGGAGCACCCAGTCAATACTCCTGATTTGCTTGCCTCTGAAAAGCACAGTTTGACATTTTCAGTGGATAGAAGGAAAAACTTTCCCCCTGAGGCCAGCCAAGCACACACCCCAGCAGCACAGAGAAGACACAGATGAGGACGCTGCTGCTTCCTTTGCCAAGTGAGACTGTAAAAGGTAAAAAAAGAACCTGCTGGGTTGTTGGGAGGAGAACTGCTGTGCCTCAGCACACAGCTGACCTGGGTACAAAAGCACTAGCTTTTGTTCAAAAAAGTAGTAATTAGTTTCTGACCTACTACTCCCAACTTCCCCCAGAGGGGTCCAGTCTGCTTTAAACTTTTGCTGAGCCTACCATCCTGCAGCAGTTGGGCTGATCAGCAAAATGCTGACCCAGAGGTCAGCTGTGAAAGTGGAATTCGTAGTTGCGCTGCAGGGCACCTTCCATTTCCACCCCGGGCCGAACAGAGGGTGTGCAAGGGGGCAACAGGAACAGGAGGAAACCCCAGCCAGGCAGAACTGTGCAACCCCTCCCTGACAGAGGGAATTTAAAACAAGCAGTGGTAAGTAAAGTTCTTAGTTACACCCCCCAGAGAGGAACCTCACCTGACCCACCCTGCAGTCCCTCCTGACCCCAGTGCTGCTCAGCTGGGAGCCATCTGCAGCGACAATATCTGACTTGAGTCCATCTGACAGTCACACAGAATCCTGGCTCCTCAAAAAGAGGTTCAAGCAAAGCCATCTCCCACCTCTTCCCAAGTCCTGGCTGACGTGGACACAGTGGTGCAGAAAACAAAAGGTTCAGCTTTGGTCACCGGTGGCAGGTCTGGTTTGGGCAGTCACATGAGTTCAACGGCCTCGTGTTCCCCCGTCTCCTGCTGTACCATACAGCCCACTTTATTGTTGAAGAGCCGGGACAGACTCCCCTTCTGAGAGCTCCTGCCCTGGGCAGCCCTCTCCTTCTTCAAACGCCGCTTGTTCCTCTTGCATATTCCCCGGATGTCCCAGATCCGCAGCGTGCCGTCGTGGGAAGCTGTGTAGAGCAACTCATTGTGGATCTGGAACAGCAGGGTCACATTTAATACCGAAGGGTACAGCTTGGGACCGGGGCAATCAAACTGTCAAAAATCAGAGCGAACGCAGCTTGATCCTGGCACTCGGGGCCTGATGGCTCCTTGCAAGAGCCAGTATAAATTATCACAAAAGCTGCCGAAGTGGGATGAGACGTTACCGAGTCAGGCCTCATTTCTCAGCCACTTCACAGAGCCATAAAATATAAACAGCAAGAGTTATTTATAACCTAAAGCCACTAGAAAAGCAATGGGGAGCTCAACAATGTCAGAGGAGGCTGTAGCTGGGAATTTCTGTGCCGGTTTCAGACCGCTGGTTTCGAAGATGAAGCTTAAGGAGGCACTAAAATCAGCATCAGTGAGTGGGAAGGCTGCAGGAATGCTTTCCTTCTCACTTCCCTTCTTCCTCTGCAGTAAGTTAGAGGTACAATTCCTCCTTCCAGATTTTTTTGTTCTTCCAAACCTGCAGTAATTTAAGCTTGATTTCCCCTCACCCCCTCCCTGTAGTTTCATTTCCATAATGAAATCCATTTCCATTTGCTGCTGGTGCAGTGTTTCCAATTGTCACCCTGCCCTAGAAGCCAGCCCTTGGTCTTGATCATCCCCTTCCTGTGTCAGGTTTGTCCTCCTCTGGCTCCAGAGACAGCTGTGGCAGTGAGCATCACCCCGGCAGGCTGCCTTAGGTCAGCGAGAAGCACCACTCACCAATAGCACCCCCTCATCAATATACTTAAGATCATATTAAAGTCACCACTTCTCAGTCCTCTCTCTTCCCAGGATTTTTTGCCCCAGACATTTGGAGATGAAATTACAAAAAAAGAAAAACAAAACAACAAAAACAAACCAACCAAACAAAAAAAAAAAACCACGCAAACAAACAAAACCCACCCACAGATTCCTTCCCTTTTAAATGCCAGTATCACTTGAGCCTATCACAGACACAGGACTGACTCTGGGGACTCATTCTGTGGCTTCACTTACGCTTATTATTACTGAGTTTGTCTAAAATTACAGAAGGAATATTCGAGTCTGTTGCTTTTTGTCTTACCCTACAACACCACCCAATCCAAGATCCACAGAACAGCCGGCCACACCAATCCCCACAAAATAAATGAGGGAGGGGTCAAAAGTGAGAAATCCCAGCAAAGAAACCCCTTTCTGACCTGGATGCAGTTGATGATGAACTTATGTCCTCGGAAGATCTTCTGCAGGACACCACTCTTGGAATTGAAAGCTCTTGCACAGGCATCACCACTTCCTGTGAACACTGAAACAGGACACAGCACATGAGCAGCCACCTAAGGTTAGTGTGAGTTCAAACCGCACCTAAAACTGGTTCACAGAGGAGTGCAATGTATCAGTTTCAGGCTTGATTCTCTTCTCAGTTATAGCAAGTTCAGATAATTTTCATTTCACTGACCCCAGCATGCTTGTTTTCATTGATATTTTTCCAAACACTGACCTGCCTTCTGCCTTCAGTTCCTACACACACCAGCATTTCATTCCACACACACTTCCAGTACCTGTTTCTGCTCTTCCACATGTATTTCCCTGCCTGAACACGCCTCAATCATTCTAAGCAGGCAATTTATCTCAACTCTGGTTTGAAGGATTTCCACTAAGCCTTCTATTTGTTTTACCATAGTTATTTCCAGGTTTCCATTCACTACTGCAGCATCACCTTCACTTCTGCTGCAGCAGCAAGCAGCACAAGTGTCCGTACAGGGAAGCTGCAAACCCCAGGAGCAGCAGGACTTCGTACCAATGATAGACACTTCACCTTAGCTTCAGTAAAACATACCCTTTTGTTCCCCTCCCATTTTCAACCACAAGCTTACTAGCAGTAGGCAGGGCCATCTCTGTTAAAATACCACAGCTAAATCTTCTGTCCTCAGAGGTGAGCAACGTGTGTAGGCAGCTTTACAAAGCAGCTTCTTTAAAGTCTTTCAGTGCAGTAGATTTCTTCAGCTAAATCCTGTAGCTTAGGATCACTGCAAGCAGTGGAGCCTTTAAGTGATTCAAGCCCCAGGCTATAATCTCTATTTCAGTATGGCACAGAATTATTGGAGGGTTTGTTTGGGCTGTAACTCTGGTATTCTATGTTTTATGTTAGGATGTAAATTAATCGTGACCAGAGATTTGGGCTGTCAATCAGATTTCCTTAGAGTATTTTAACACGTTCTAAGAAAAAATTCTCAACACTTGAGGATCTTCACATCAGATCCCCAGAACTGCTGCATCCAGAAACTCTAAGACAGTGTAGAGCATTTAGATTTTATACTCAGCCATATGCCCCAAAAGGAGCACGCTCATGGGCTTTAAGGGTTACAAGCTGTCTTCGTAAACACTCACTTCCCTTCACTTCACCCAAACTCCTCATGTCTAGAGATAAATATTTCAGAACTGCAAAAAGCAGCACATTCACTGCTCTCTGCACTTCACATCTTTGCAAAAGCCACTAGAGCGTGGAAAGATTTTTGCAAAACTGAAGTGCCTGAAGACAACAGGTTCCTTATCTCTTGGGAGAAGTCGGGCACTGGATTCCTAAAGAAAGGTGAAGAAACCATTAAATTCAGGACTACAGCAAGAGATGAGAGAACAGGCAGCCTACTGCCATCAGCTTTTCAACTTCAAATGCAGCAGCAGGAGGCTGGGTACTGCCTGGGTATGGCTTTGAGAAACATCTGGATGTGGAAAAGCAATGTCTTTTTATAGGGGCCACTCGAAATTCAATTGCCAACAGTATCCTGGAAAAGCACTGCGTCCCCTTCTGCACAGCAGCAATGACAACGTAAAGCAGGGAACAAGGTAAAGATTTTTTTCCCCAGTGAATGGAAATCACTTAATAGCATTACACACATCCAGAGAGTAGGAACCAATTAAGAGCTGCTTTCACTCTGCAGCTGTCAGTTTGCTTTAGCTGTCGCTGTCAGGACTTTGCTTTTGCCAGACATCCTTTATGTCTTTTGAACTGTCATTGGAGATCTAAGAACTCTCTTTGCACCTCTGAGTTTCAAAGGAGAGCTCTTGATCTAACCCGGATTTAGCATTTAAATAGATGCTTGCTTATACACCACTTGTGAAACAAACAAACAATGACAAAAAGAACATAAAATCAACACCTCGTTTTTATTTTTCACTTAAATTTCATAGACCCTTGGGAGGGAGAACAGGTTTTAAATGTTCCCTTGGAATTTATGCAACTTGGAAAAAAAATATAAACTGCATTCAATCTTAAATGACTGTGCATATACTGTAGGAGAGAATTAGCCAACATAATATCATTAAGTAAATTAGATTGAGAATCAGGTTTAATATTCCCCGTGCTATTAATTACACAAGACCACTGAGGAAAGCCACTAGAAACACATCCTGATGATTTCAACACGTGCTGATGATTCAAAGCTTAGTTCTCAGATCTGCCTGGACTCCCTGTAAAGCCATTTTGGAAACACACATGTAATTTTCCTCTCATTCTTCTACTTTATTTTCTTATTCAGACCATAAACGCTTTGGGGCAATGAACCTTTGGGTAGTGACCAGATAGCAAGGAGCAGAATTAAGCTCTAACAGAAAGTTACCACTTCTCAGCTGAGATTCTTTCCGTGTCCGTGTGCTGGTGCAAATGTGACACAAACCATAACAAACATCATTTATAGTGAAGTATTTTCTCCATGGTTTTGAAAGAGGGAGAATGGACACGCAGCACTGATCTGTCCCAGGTGACCCGCTAGGATTTTAAGCTACACCAGCTCCTACATTTGGTACCCAGTGAACATGTCTTTGTAACTCTACTGTGCAAACAAGTCATCACTCTATTACAGTAAAGCAAGCAATCATAGTATATAAATTAATTTTAAGGGAAAAATCTCCTCTTTCAAGAATTAAAATGCATCTAAATACTATTCAAACAAATCCCCAATATTTTTCCATGACACTTTTTTCTACCCTTCAAGTGGAATAATTCAAGTCTCCCTGTTTGACACTTCTAGCATTTTCCCATTTGATTTAAAAAGAGATCTTAAATAACTCTGTGAACACTTCTATCACACTAGGGGATGTTCTTCACAGGTCTGACTAAATGCAGCAGTATTGCCTGAGTTTTAAGAAAAAAAAGAGTGTTATGGAAAAATAATGTATGTGCATGGCAGGGACAGAGTGGTGGGATGAGGGGGAAGAGAGAGAAGCTGCAGAGCTGATGAGGTGGCATCAGATAAGGAAACTTCTGCCTGAGCCTGGTCAAGTCTATACTGGGAGCATGGAAAGCAGGATTGACACCAAAAAAAAAACCAACCCCACAGCTCTGGAGGTTTCATTAATGAAGGAGACAGTCTCTCCCTCTCCCACCCAGACATGGGAATTCCTCACAGCATCAGGCCAACACAGCACAGTTATTTTGCTTTTGGGTAGTCCTGATGAATTCAATGTTTTGGTTTCCATCTTTATAATTAAATAGGGAAAACTCACACACACACAAAATTATTGTTCATCCTGGATTAAAACTTCTGGTTTATTTCCCCTGCTCTGCCTGCCTGTGTCTTTGAGCAATAATAGCTTCAGGGTGCACTGTGTGAGCTCAGACCCTTTCCTCTTCCATTTCAGCCTTCAAGGCACCTGCAAAAGCTGGTATCAGCAGTATTTATAACCTGCAGGTAGGGGAGAGTGGGGTAGTTCTGCAAGAGAGGTGAGGAGAGCTGAAATTAACTGTAAATTACCATTAACTATTTTAATGGAGAAAAGTAATGTGGTGGGTCTAATGCTGAAGGAGGATCAAAAAAAAAGGCTTCCTGATTAAGCTCAGAATCTACCTATGGGCTTGGTTACACGTTAAGTTTCCAAACATAATTAAGAAATCAATTCAGTTGCTGGGTTGTAAATGTGGTCAGTCGGCCGTGTCAAGCGTGGTGCCAGACAACTGCCATTGGACTGTGTCCTGCCTGTGCAGCCACAGCTCCTCTACCATGTACCCTCTTGCATTTGTCAGCCTTTTATCACCACCACACCAGAGGGGCCCAAACGGCAACCGTTCCTTCGGTGTAACACGTTCACCTCATAGCTGAGGTACAGAAAGTGCATCAGCAGAGTGTTTGCAAGCTTCTAGTTTAGCTGAAGCCAGGCATTGCCACCCTGGTTACCCTGCTGGAGAGAAGCCATTGTTTGGGGAGCAAATGAAAGCACAGCAGTGGCAGGACAAGACTGGGATGACAGAGAGAGAGGTTCAGGCTGACAAAAAGAGAGGCACAGTCTTGCCACCCAAAGCCAGAAATTATCAGGGGATACACAGGAGGAAATCCAGCCGAGAGAGGGATTTAAAGAGGGAGGTTTCATGGCCAGAATATACTGGTCTGCCAGTGCTGGGCAGTTACGCACAGATATGGCTATTAACAGGAGTACTGAAAGTAGGGGAACTGAGTGCTGGGCAGTAGTGAGGCAAGCAGTGCTTGGCTACTGCAGGAAGGTGGTTTGGGGAACAAACACATGAAACAGGATACATAGAGGGAAAAAGAACTTGTGGAAAATGAGTCTAGGAGATGGTCAAAGTCTCAACAGGAATCCTAACTGTTAGAAAGCAGCAGGGAGCATCTGAGATGTGATTTGGGTTTAGGACAGGCCATAGCACAGTACCTACAAGGTGGCAGGGGCAGGCACAGGGCTGCACATCCAGCAGCAGCACTTGCTGTCCCCAGATACGCAGCAGAAGCAAACTGACAGACATCAGACTAGAGAGGTTAAACCACAGCTACACAGACAACCCATCGGCAGCTCAGGATTTAAGCCACATCCCTTGGTAACAGAAATAAAGCAACTGCCTCTTCATCTGTGAGAAGAGGGAGGTGGAAAATGGAGGGAAGATCTAGGCTTCCCACGTGGACCAGCGCGGCGAAGTTTGACACCGAACGTAAACATTCTGGAGTTGGGAAAAAAAAGTGACAATTTCACAAGCCTTCCAAATGACAGCATTAATTCTCTATTAACAATCTCGGATCAGAGACATCGAAAAGGAGACAGGGGATTGCTGAACATAGGAAAGGCAACTTACAGATCCCAGCGTGGTATTTCAAAGTGCTAACGCTGTGTTTGTGAGCCTTGTACGTTTGGATTCGCTCCCCAGTGTCTACCAACCAGCACTTCACTGTCCTGTCCGCGCTCCCCGAATACAAGTGCCGATTCACTAGCTGAAGGGAAGAGAAAAACACATCAGCAATAGCCTCTCGGGCACATCTGGGAGAGAACTGCACTGAAGCGACTCAGCCCAAGCCACGGTTTCCAACTCAACAGCCTGTTACAAAGAGCAACAGCTACGCTTTGAAACGGGGACGTTGAGCGTAAACCAACCTTGCGTTCTTCAGATCGCATCTCCCATCGACTTCTGGGCCTTAGAAACAGCTCTCACATTGCAGAAGATAAAAAAACAACCCATCTGCCAGTGCAAGCAGGCAGGGTTTCAGTGAGCTTAACAGTGCTAACCCTACTCCCATAATTAGTTACATTAATACAGCCTCAAAGAAAATAAAACCAAAAAACAAACCTGCAATGTAGCTTCTGCAAAGCATATTTGACTAGAACTCTTTTCAGATGGTAAGTTTTAATTACAAGAGAATTTTCAGAACAATTCTGAGTAGCAGAAAAAAAAAGCAAATTAAAAATAAAATCCTATGCAACATAAACCAGGGTTTGACACATAAACCAGGGTTTGACATATAAACCAGGGTTTGACATATAAACCAGGGTTTGACATGATTACTCTGCACAGAGTCGGTATTGGGAAACACTAACTCTTCCTTGGAGCTGTTTGGTAGCTGCATTTCCAGTCTTTTTAGACAGATGGCTTGAACAGCCCTCACGAGGTACAGCTCTGATCACATCCTCCTCGGAGCAGAGGACTGGCCCAACAGCAACCCACGGGCCGTAGTTTGAGGTGAGTTTCATGAACTTGCAGCAATCTCTGTATCAAAAGGATGGAGAGACAGGAGGGAGAACCCTGACACACACTCCCCCAGCCCCCAAAGAAACAGAATTTGCAGAAGGACTAAAGGACACCTCGTGTGCCCTCTAGACACACAGATCAGAAGGTTCAAATGCCCAACAGAGCACTAGCCCCTCACGTTTCTCAGTTAGCTCCAGGGAACTAACTGCCAAACAAATGACAATAGGTCTTACTCTTGGGTCACTTTTAAGGGTCTGGGTAGATAATTATAAACCTTAGATAATCATAAGCCTTCGGACCCTACTCTTTGCACACTCTGCATCTGTAAGGTTGGAATGTTTTTCCTGCTTTCTTTTCTCCACTCCCATGCAAAAAGGGATCAGCCCATTCCTAAGAGGCACTATAAGCGAGCTTTGTGGGGAGGAATAAAAACCCACCAAACCCAAACATCTGTGCCCTGCTACAACACGAAACAGAAGGTGTTTTAAAATACAACACACAAAGTATTTTAAGATATGAAATCCCAGTGCTGGGACTACACTAACCCATGTAGGAAACGTGCAGGCAGACCAAGAGGATCAGTGGGCACAGCTCCCAGTAGCCCAGTTGGAGCAGTGCACACCACACTTCTCACCAGCAGAACTTGGCCCATGGGACAATCTCCACAGCGATGCGTCAGGAGCTTGTAAAACACAGACCCCAGCAGTACTCTGACATGTCACATCTTATTCCTTTTAACCAGTTCTGGCGATGGCATTGACACAGCTCGACGAGGCCAGAGAAGGAATGACCAGCAGCACTAACAAAACCCAAGAGCTATGCAGTTGGCCTGAAGAAGGTAACCTGACTTTTCACTTCCAGGTGCAGCTCAAACGGACGTGAAGAGCGCTGTCGCACCTGCTAAATGGAAGAGGATGCTTTGAGCTGAGACCCTGCTGCGTTGTTCTTGGCCAAGCCATTGCGTTTCTTTTCCAGACATCTTGCTAGAAGCATCAACCCACCCGCTGAGCTAGGGAAAACATTGGAGTTAGAACCTCCTGCAGGTAAAAGCCACTCTGCATTAATGGCACATTAAGTTACGCCGCTTCCTTTCGACTTTGAAGTGGGTGTATAAATGCTGAAGTGACACAGAAAAGCTGCCACTTGCCTAGATTGCTTAATTTGCTAGATGTAAAAAAATGTGTTAAATGAACACGGGCTTGCTCAGGTAATTTATAGCACCAGGATCATAAGAGCCATAACAGCTTCTGATGCCCAGTCAGAGATCTGGCCAGCACACCAACCATCTTCATTAATCTCAAAGCCTCTGTGCTACCCGGGCTGCCCCATGATATACTTTTATGCACCTTCCTCCCCCTCACCAGTTTAAGCAGGTGAGCAGAGAAGCAAAGGAATGGGAACAGAAATACTAACAGGTTAAAGAATCTACCTGTGCCTGCAGCACAGCCACCAGCAAAGCCCAGCAGGGGCTCTGACTGTCACACAGCCTCTCTTTTCCATGCTATTCTTCAAACACAGAGCAAGCTATTAGCGAAGAAAGCTGTCAAGAGCTATCAGCTCAGGCTGAAGTTGCAAATCAGATCTGCCTTTAGTGATATGATGCAGGCATCATCTCATGGAAATTGATGCAGGTACCTAAAGCTAAGATAGCCCCCTTACAGTCACTGCAGTCTAGGGGACAACTCATCTCCTCCTGAGGCAGATGTCTAAAACAGATCGTGCCTTAAAACTCGCTATTTCTCCTCCCTGACAAGAACAACCTTTTTTAGCTGTAGCCATCTGTATCAGTTTAGGTGAGATGACTCCTTCACTGGACTAAAGATAGGCTGGAGTTGTGAACTAGAGCTATGGTACAACACTTCAGGTACCTATAGTTAACCAATGCAGTAATAGTCATCACACGCTGCTCCCCCAGCCAAAGCAACTCACCAACAGGCCCCACACTCTATGGAATATAAAGCAAATACCTTCATGGATGAGGAACCATGATACAATGCAACTCAAGCCCATCCAAAACAGGACTTGAAATTCATAGCATCCTAACTTTTAACAGCCCAAATCCCAGAATGCAGCCCTGATCTGGGAGGCTGATCCAGGCTGCAACCATCCCTTCCTACAACGCACGGGAAGCAGTTTGTGCTCCACAACAGTGCACAGTATTCCTGAAACTGCTCAAGAGAGTATATGAAAACCAGATGGATTCTGTCCGAGAAGAGCAAGACGGAGGCACCAGTCCAATCTGACCCATGACAAATCAGTGTTTTCACTCCAGAGCCTTCTTTCAGAGCCTGCATCCAAAGGGTGAGGCTGTGCCCCAACGACGCGGACACGGCAGCCTCAGCTCTTAACTCACCAAGGCTGGATTGTGCTATGGAACCAGTGGAGGACCTAGGGTCAGCTCAGGTCCCTGGCTCCTGTAATGATTCTTAAGTCATGACTGTATTGAAAAGTACCCAAAAAGCCCAAGAATGAGGGACTGTAACACAGCTCCTCTGCCCACATCCAGACAGATCTCCAGAGCACTGATTTCTAGTTAGATCACCTTCTCCTGGCTCTCCATCAAGGACACTTGCTAACCTCCTCACACCAGCTTGGCTTCTCCTACCCAGAGGTTATGGGACGCTCCAAATGGCTTTGGATTTCCTCAATCTGCAAGGGCCAGCTAATCCAGATCCACCAGTTCTGTTAGATTGTTGAGCAAAACAACAAGTTGCTGGTCCTTGGGTTAAACACGGTTGTTGCTCCTCAGGTTACACACAGTTGCTGTTCCTTGGGTTAAACACCCTTGCTGACACACTAGGCTCAGCAGATCTGTCCTCTCTCAGGAGCTGGGCAAAGCATACTGACTTCTTCACCACAATGTGAGGTCATGCTGCAACTTGAGGTGGTGGAAGCCCCATCCTTGGAAGTGTTTAAGCCCAGGCTGGCTGGGGCTCTGAGCAACCTGCTCTAGTGGGA
>WTSP01023342.1:0-21272 GCA_025331215.1 Actenoides lindsayi | reverse complement strand
TGTCCCTGCCCATGGCAGGGGGGTTGGAACTGGATGATCTTTAAGGTCCCTTCCAACCCTGACAATTCTATGATTCAGTGGGAGCTAAACCTCCCCGCTGCCAAGACTGGAACCCATTTTTGTACATGGGGATCCAGGCACAGTCATTTTCAGCAAATACTTGGGGGCTAGGTCCCCAGGCCCATAACTACTGGACTTTTCTAGCCCAAAGTCTCCAAACCTGTACCAAATCCCCTAGGTCCCAGTTCTATTCTTATTAAAGAATTTAATTTTCTTATGGTTTAGAAGAAAAATGTAAAATTTCACTCAACAGATTTTTCCAGATATAACCAAGTCTGTCAGCTCTTGGTTTAAAAATGATCAGTAAAAACAGTTACATATTCTAATCTGCAACTGCCTGGAGAAGTGGTGGTGTTTTCAAAGCTGTATTTTTCTTGGCCAGCTTTGAAGCACTTCGTTACCTTTGGCTAACTGCCCAACTAAGCTCAAGACAAGGCAAAGCATGGCAAGGACTGGACACCTGTAGTAGAGCAGACAACACAGAGCAGATTTGCAGCTCGGATACTAACGAGCTGAGTGGGTATTTCAAACCCAAGTAGCTTCAAAAGAATTAAAAACTTAGTGACAGTCAGATGCCCAGCTCTAAAGCCTCAGCAAGACAGGAAAAAAATAAAATAAAATCACTACATTGATATCTGCAGTTCTGGAGGGTTCATTTTTCTCTTTACTCTGAGGCACTTTGCTTTGAACCAGGTGAAACGCTGAGAAACACAGAGGAAATCTGTCTTAATCCTCAGGAACAAAGTACTGGAGATGTACTATTCCACAAAAAAAAATGTTCAGTCAGATTTGCTTGTGAGTAGCAAAGCAACAGCAGTAGCAAAATACAGGGTGTAAATGCTGAGTTTTTACCGTTTTCACTATTAAAAAATGCCAGCTTTATGCACCCCTGACCTTGGTTGTAGCCCCCAGACACACCACAGTTTGAATACAAATACCAGATGATCACATCTAGGGGTGGCCTCTCAAGACAATCACAACCTTATTGCTCCACAAGCTTGGCTGAACTGAACATATGCAGCAGCTCAAGACAACTTCTACCTGTATGAATGCTAAAAATGTCAGCAAAAGTGGCTGTTTGACTGGTATTGCAACCTTACAGGACTGGACTTCGCTCTCCCAATTAACCTTTGCTATGAGAAACGAGTTAACTCTCATCCAAGGAGAGGCAATCTGCTCTCCAAACAGGTATGGACACAGCCTCTTTCTGAAGGTCACTGCACTCAGACTGGATCCCAAGAACTTCATGAGGAGTTCTCATCAGCAACCACACGTCCCATTACCAGCTTGTTCTTCACATGGGGGTCAGCATTCCTACAATCTGCCAGCTGGATCTTCTGTTCACAGCCACTTCTAAGCTAAAAATGACCAACTTGGACCAATCTCAAGTTACAACTATGCAAGCCTTCAGCCGAGTTAGACTTTCAGGATCCCATTCAAACCACATTCATTTTAACAAGCTAATGAACTCCCTGTGGGCAAGAAATTGTGCTTTTCTTTTTTTTTTTTTTTCCTGAGAATCCATCTAGAATGAGCTCTCTGCTCTGGCTGTTAGAGAATGTTCTTCAACTTTTTTTACTGCAGTGCAAAGTAATGGTCCTAGAAATGTGTATCTTTTCTACAGGTGATGCATTCCTCCAGTTCACATCTTCATCCCCTGGTGAATTACACCACAAACACAGATTACAAAACATACGTGCATTTAATTTAATTGGTGTGACAAGGAAAGAAAAAACCCCTCTGTCCCCATGATCACAACAGTTAAACGCACAAATGGAGTTGGGGCACCGGCTTTGTTCAAAGCATTCCTTTCTTCTAGGCAGCTCTAAAAGGAAAGAAAAGGGAATGGTCCAAACAAAGGATCTTTTGCAGGAAAACCAGAACCAAGTCCTTGCCCACTCACGTTCATTTAAAACTCCTTTTGCAAGAAAGGAGTTCTCCTGCAAGAATGTTTGCTATAGGATCCAAGCTGAATTCCAAGCTGGATCATTTCTCTATGCCAGCTTTTGGCAGCACAATTTTAATAAATACTCAGAGGCAGAACAATCAGCGAAGGACAAAGCGACCCTTGTGAGCAGTTTGCAAAGCTCCTTTGGGGACATTCAGAAAAAAAAAACCCAAAACATTCACAAGTAAATATTTAAGTCAGGGTTCTTCAGCTTCTTGCAGGCAGTCACGGCAATGCAAATGCGTGTTTGATTATTAATTGCAAATGCTGGTCTTAAGCCAGGCCTGACATTTTCAAGTGGAAGAACTATGCATGAGCTGTGTGATTACATTCAGCCCACCCTTGCTTTTTCCCATCGCTTCCTATAAATTCTCATCATTGACTCTTAGATGAAGAGGGAGCACTCAGAGCAGCTGCTGTCCCTTGCCTGCCAAGCTATCAATGCACTGCAGGAGGAACAGAGTGAAGGGTTCTGGCAGCTCCACTGTTAGTTACCTTGCCTGACTAGGAGAGGGGAGTTGTCGAGGCCGCCAGAGCACCCAGCACGCACACGATTCCCACTGCAGACAGAAAGTCTCCTGGCAAAACCTCTGTCAGTCTAATTTAGATGGGGGAAGAATGAGTGGCATTAGAAAAGGCTGGTACCTGCTGCAGAGCTACTTTGACAGAAGATCACACGCAGTGGTGGGTTCAGCTGGTAAATCACCTTCAACAGAGGGACCTTGGGACAGCAGGATAAGCCCTGGGGAATATCTGAACATCCTCTTCACTGTCGAGGACCACCAAGGACAAGGGGAAAGGGAAAGCTAAAAGGTGACTGACACTTTCCACGCAGACTTGCAGGAATAGAGTTGCTTTCAGGCTCCTGTAACTTATGCCAGCTGGCAACAACACCTGAAGGATCTTAGAGCAAATGAGGGACAGTCAAAACTCAAACAAGCCTCTGGCATCACCCCTCTGCTTCTCACACACCAGCACTGCAGGAAGCAAGGTGGAAAACATGGGTGTGCTTTATGGGTATCTACCCAGAAACACTCCTTCAAGAAGTTCCAGGAATTTCCATTCACTGCTACAGCAATGCTATTGGTATTTACTGGAAAGTAATGGGAGACGACTGGAACAGTCCAGTCCTAATTTGCAGCAGTTGAGAACATCCTGGGGCATTCCTGTTAATAACAGTACTTTTAACTTGGGGAAAATATGCTCTCAATATCCAAATTTTTCCTGATCTGTGTCCAGGATGAGAAAGCACACTGAGCATTTCTCAAACATTCTGAAAGGTCACACTCCCTTAGGGATCTGTATTTGAATAAATAAAATGAAAATAAGTCTTTATTTTTTTCCCCTTTACTTTCTCCACAAAAGCATGGTGCCACCCAGAGAACAGGTAACTAACTGCCTTTAATTGCTGGTACCAACTCAGCTCCTCCAGGACAGGCGAGTGAAAATCTAGTGTAATTAGCAGCTCACTTCTGCCCTGCAGAAAATGAACTATTGTCAACAATTAAAACTGTCTGCTGGCTACTGTGAGCAACTCACAACTACCTCCAAGGCCTTCCTGACCTATGGTTTGAAGAAATACTATCTCGACTCACTGCTGCAGATTGCAACAGACACTAAGGAGCCCTAGGTAAAAAAGGCTCCAAAAGCTTTTTGAGAAGAAAACAAATTTTAAAAAAATACAAAAAAAAAGAAGAAAAAAGAACCACCTTTATTCAGGAAGTTTCCCTTCTGTTGTAACATCTTTGTATGGATTCTGGTGATTGACCCCTTTCTAAAAGAATGAAAATACCATGTGGGCTGTGTTGAGAGAGAGCCAAGTGGAACAGAAGGGTTAGTGTTGAACCCAGTAAGGAAGAGGGAGGAATTAGGAAAGATCGACGGCCTCAAGCTATTCAACAGCAGTACAGAGACTGCTTAAGCTGGGCTAAGTCTTAGAGGCCTAGAAACTAAATGCTCTCCGTGGAGGCAGCACGTACCTCAGCTGGACTCTTCTAGCCTCAAACACCAACTGGTGATGAGAGAAGTGAGGGGCTACCAGTTACTCACAGCTAGAAGATCAAGCCAGAACTGTTGCCAACAGTCTTGGCAGCAGTCTTGGGTACTTTGAATTGTTGGGGTTTTCCGGAGAGATGTATTGGTTTTGCTTTTCTCCTCCCCTACAAGAAGGTCTGTTTGTTTAAAACCATTGTTTAACTCCGTGCTCACAAGCAGAGAAGCATTGCTCATTCTTGAGCATTCAAAGAGTCTAATTGAATTTCCCAGGCTTCTGGGAGAGGGTCAAGCCAACTTCGTGTAACAATTTTAGCAAGAACCCAATTAAATTAAAGCAATCTCTGCTGTTGCCAATCTGTGCCTTGGAGAAGGGTTACAATTAAACAGCAAAACACACCCTGACACTAAGAACAGCAACAGTGCCTCCTCAAAATACATTACCACAGTATCACCAAAACAAGTCTTAACACTGAGAATTTACCCAAGCAAGACAAACGTTACTCCTGGGCAACATGATTTTCTTGGCTTTTCTTTTCCTTTCTAAAACTGAAGGAAAACAAAATTCCTTCAGTACTACCAGGTTTTCAGTGTGCTAGTGTCAGCTGTGACTACCTTCTTTAGAAACAAAGGCAACCTTAATTAAACAGCTATTAAAAATACAGACTGTAGCCTCTGTAAAGAAAAAGCACTTACGGACAACAACCACAAAGAAGGGGAGTAGTGAGAAAAATCCCTGTCGTTAACTTCAGTCAGGCACACACATTTATCAAGGTTTCAGTCAGTTTGCTGACCTGAAACTAAGTTACAGACCATCATATACCTTCTTTAAATACACCACTAGCGTTTTCTGGTGGATAATGGAGTGTACAGGACAAGGGCTGGTGCAGTAGTTCCCCTCCATTAGTCTAACCTCCTCCTCTCCTCTGCAACATTAACAAACTTGGCAGCATTCAAAAGAAAAATAACTGCAAACAGAAAAACAGCGTATGGCTTTTCAGGTCACATTATTTTTTTCGCCCCCTCTCTCCTTCATCATTTCCTGATTTCTCTCCCCCATGCCCTACTTCTCTTTTCCATTTTCCTTGCCCATTTTCTTGTCTTGGCCATCTCTTTTTCCCTTTCTTTTCTCAAATTATGTCCGTGTGGTTTTTAAAGCAGGATTCCTTTCAGCTTTATGCTTCCCTGTTATCTTTTGCCCACAATTTTGGGTTGGGTTTTGGGTTTGCTCTGAATTTCTTTTCTTTCCCCTTTTTAGGTTATCTGACCCTGGGTCTGTTGACTTGCTCAGGTTACTTTCAATCTTCAAAGTCTGGTGATCCTGTGTACACAATTCTACTCAGATGAACAGTCCCTCCGAGAAAACCTCCTCATCAGCTTCAAGACCTAGGAAGATTTAAATAGATACTGAGCTAGAAGTTAGACCAGGATAGCCACTAGAAGCCAAGAGGATGTCAGAAATTGTTTTAGGGAAAGAGGCTTTCTCTCCAGACCACAGAGCAGTATCATTTTGGTACTACATGAATGTTTAAGCTTACCATTTATAATCTGTCTCAGAAGAGCTTCTTTATGAATGAAAGGACAACTGAGGCCCCCAGAAGTTAGGATACGGATACCCCCTTCAAACAGCTCTTGAAGAAGCCTCTGTTCTTACCTCTAGGCAAATTACTGATCCTTGATGCTCTTTGAACACTTTCAGCTGCTCACCAGTGACAATATTCCACGTTCGAATGGTATAATCCGTGCTGCCAGAAAACAGCTCCCTGTTTGGTGCGTCAAGTATAAGGCATAAGACAGCCCCAGTGTGTCCCAGCAGAGTCTGGTAACAGCGCCCGCTGGACACCCACCAGACCTTAACAGTGCAGTCTGTGCTACCTGTCACCAGGAGGTCTCTGCTCACTTTCTCCTCCTCCTCCTCTTCCTCCTCCTCTTCTTCCAGAACATCCCTGGAGGAATAGTGAGCTAGAGTCAGGACACAGTTCCGATGGCCCCGGAATTCCTGGATTTGTTTCTCCTTGTCCACACTCCAACAGCGGGCCGTCCTGTCATAGGAGCCACTAAAGAGATAGTCTTTGGCAACCAGAATCCTGCCAAAATACAAAGTTTGAGTGCATGAACGGTATCACTCTTTTTACATAAACAGTTTTCAGTCACAGTTTCAATGCCAAGCACCCTGAAGTTACAAACAGTAGCACGAACACAATGTATATAGCCCCAATTCAGCATCACTATTTAATACACATTATTTATGAGCTTTTTTTGTGGGTTTGTTTTGTTTTAAAACAACAAAAACCAACCAACAATACCAAAACCACAACCAAATACTTCCTTGTTTCTACTTTTAAAATTCAGACCCCTTATGCAGGTACATTGGTGCAGACATTCTTACACCACAGCATTGTAACCTTGGACATTTGTGTTGTTATTAAATCTTTTCCAGCAGCACTATTATGTGCTTTTCATATTACATATGCTAGGAAAGAGTTTCTTGTAAAAAAAAATCAAAGCCAAACCTCATTCTTGATAATTATTTATTAGTATTTCTTCACAAATAAATATTTATAGACTGACTATTTCTAGCTTGGAATTGAAGTAACAAAAAAATAAATACACACACACATTCCAGGAACATGAATTGTAACTGACAGTGTGCAAAGACCATCATCCTTCCATCATCAAATAGAGTGCAGAAAAGAATACACATCTAATTTCACTTAGCCCAGGATCTCAAAAAAGACAGAACAAGAGCATCCTGCATAACTGAAGAGCCAGTCAGAGGTAACAGCTCAAAATTTCAATTTACTGAGCATCCAAAATGAGGAGTTGTAGCTGCACAAATATGTAACAACAGAAAAATCTCTGCAGCTCGTATTTCCAACCAGAGAGAGGGAACATCATAACCTGTCTTCTCTGTCAGCCGAGTTTGGTCCTCTGGAACCTTTCAAACTGGCAACAAAGTCATACGAATAGGGAACACATTTCCCATTTGCTGATTCAAGCAAAAATCAGGCCAGTGCCAAAATACAGACAGATCCAGCCTTCCTAACTATTTACAGAATCTAGCTACATATAATATGTGTTTTTAGTAAGGAACACAAAAATCCAACCACCAAAAAGAAATGTAAGGAAAAAAATTAAAACTAATTTAAAAAAAAAAATCCTTGATTGCTTTATTTGTCATTAATTAAATCCAGTCCAACTATTAAGAGGCACTTTAAATTGACAGGCCAATCAGTCACGCATAATCAGTTCAATATCAAACTTCATTTGAGCAAACAGCGATAGTAATTCCAGAAAAAGTCCTGACTTTATCCCTCTCACTGACACAAAGACTTGACGTGATGTTTTTAAATCTATTTATCAGAAGCATCTGTTATCAATTGAATCATTTCTTCTGGAATTTCATTCCTAGCCCTGGATTCAATTCCCCTGCTGTGTGCCTTTCATTTCTCTCCTATCTGCTGTCTGTGGATGTGTCAGCACTGTTGCTAGGAAAACTCATCATTCCAGCACAGAACACATGTAGCACGAACTCAAAGGTTTACACAACCCGTTTTATTAGCGTAGCAATGGAGAATTGCAGGAAAATGACAAGAGATGTGGAACAGATTACAGGAACACAAGGGAAGAACTCCACAGAACCAACCTGTTAACAATTGACGTGTGTCCTCGGTAAATGGCCAGGCACTGACCTGTCATCACATCCCACTTTCGAATGGTATGATCTGCACTACAAGTGAAGGCAGCCTCATTTTCTAAGTGGCAAAAGGTGATGTAACTTTCGTGTCCTGGGAACGACAAAGGAAATACATCCAATCACTGTGAGGACAGACTAGTCGAGCTCTTCACCTCAGCTAAAAGGAAAATACAACAGACAGACTGAAACTCTGTTTTTAAAGGCGCCACCACGTCCTTCACATTTTAGGGTTTGTGTAAAACACAACATGTTTAATTAGCAGCATAAAACTCTGCTTCAGTGATACAAGGATTAAGTGAAAGATTAAAACACTACAGCTCCACCAGTATTATAAAAGCATAATGAGCTCAATTTATATCGGCATAATAAAATTCAGACTACTGAAGTTTAAAACCAGTTTAAAAATGGCTTATTTTTTAAATAAAGACATGCTTTTCCTGCCCTCTTCTGAAGTCAGGAAAAAAAAAGGCTGCATTTTGACTCAGCCCAGTGATTGTCAGGACACAAACAGCCCCAAGTTACAGCATGAAACTATGAAAAAAGGAAGCAACAGGAGACTTACCAGCGAGTTAAGTTTCATTGTCCAAGTAGAATAAAATGCAAACAACAACAACAAAAATTATCTGGTAAAAAGCCAGACAATACTTTCCCCATTAGGACTAATAACATGCATAAACCCCACAATTCTCAAAGATCAGTACACCTTTAAAGAAATGACACAGAAAGAGAAAAGAGCAAGAGCACAATTATTTATCCGGTATTCAGAGTATGTTGGGATTCTACAGTTACAACAAAAATAGACACAACCACTGCTCAAAATATGTCATGCTGAAAACCAGGGTAATGCTGGCAAAGAGGAATCAATATTAGAGCCTTAAGCATTTGGTGTTGCTTAGCAAGACGTGTCACTTTTCAACTGTATCATTAAAGGCACTGCATTTAAAAAAAAAATCACCTTAGAGTTCAAGTCCCGGCTTTGTCCAAGATCTCTCATGTGAAATTGTTGTCACTTATCCAATTACTGCGATAGTATTGGCTTGCATTCTTCTGTTTTAATTATTTAGGTCGTAAGCTTTCAAGATCACAACTGTTTCTTCTTAAGTAACCATCACAAGAGAGCCCCAGACTTTGGTTGAAGCTGGTGGGCCCTACTGTGATTTAAATTACACTATTTTTTGAGGAGAAAAGAAAAAAGGATAAGAAGGACAAATGCAATTAAAGAGAGACAGACAGACAAAGATATTAGAATATCAGAATTGTGTAGAATGAAGAGATTGTTAAAAAACAGACAAACAAAAAGACACTGAAGGAAAGAAGACTGCTCTGTAAAACACTGTTTCACTGACTACAAAAGCAGATTTTACTCCCAACTCCTCTAGTTCAAAAGTGAACCAAAATCCACGTTACAAACCCACATCTTCTTTCCCCTTAAGCAAATTCATCAGGTGCCAAAACTGAAACAGATCACCAGGGCTATAAAGCAAGACTATACCCATCCTCACATTATTGTGAAAGCTTTTTGCAAAGCACCTTAAACAGGACAGGTTTCAACCAGCAGGATTTTTCTCAGAGCGTCATGTAATCCTGCTCTAAAAACATCCAAAAAAAAGCGTCTTGGCTACTGCACCAAAGACTGTCAGTCAGATTTTAACCATCAGTAATACTCAGAGCCACACAAAGGATGCCAAGACCCCCCTCTGGCAGACAAGGTCTGGTACTGGTCTGGTCAAAAGCAGCCACCACAGAAGTCTGTTGGGTATGCTGTGGTGGGAGCTTGAAACTGTGTTACAGATACAGGTTCTTCAGTAATTACAGCTTGTACCGTGCAGATTTACACAACAACTGTGTGCTGGCATAAACAGAAAATACATACAATTTGACTGACAGCTCACAAACCACCTATCCAACCTCCTTGAGAGTTTACTCCAAACACTAGCAGTGCACAGCCCAGATTCTGAGTATTATCCTTTACAGTTCTCTTTCTAGCTAAAAGTCAATTAGTGGTTTAAAGTGTTTTCTAAGCCTAAAGCAAATGCAGTCAGTTTTCCAGGAGCTAGAACCATGGCAGGATGTGGGGGAAAAAAAGACAATACTCCATAGTTAAAAACAAGCAAGCAAACAAACAAACAAAACACACACACACACAAAAAGAAATCACAGCAATATGATTTCCTCTTTGGAACAAAAAAGGATTAGAAATTCCAAATTTAAAAGCTGGGGTTTTTTTCTTTACTAAGAGAAAAGAACGTGAGTGAGAATACAAGCATCTGAGTCAGTCCACATCTGACTCCTGCATGTTTTTCTTTTCTTTTTAATGATGGAGATGCTAGTCTAAGGGTAATAAATTTTGTTTAAAATGCAAAATGAATGCAAAACGAAAAAGCCCAGCAATTAACATTTCTGTGTCAAATGTGGGGGGTGGGGGGGAAACAGCCTAATTAGTAACATTTCCTTCCAGATTTTTGGGTCAAGAGGTTCTAAATAAAGATTGGCTGGAAAATGAGATGATTAAAAGGACAGAAGAAAAAAAAAAAGAAGAGATACAATAACAAAAAAAAACCCAGTATTTCATCACAGTGTAAAACAGAGGGCTTCCAGAAAGAGACATAAGCTATATGACTTCTATGTTCCACACCTTGAGATAAAAGGTGTGCATTCAGTAGCTGGTAACCTGCTTAACATTACTGTAACAAATACTCAAAAAAACCCCCCACAAAACAAAAACAAGCACGATTTTGGCTGCCCTGCAGGGCCTGAAAGAGACCAGAACACGCCGTGTGGCCTGTGCCACGCTTTAGACTCAAAAAGTGGCAAAAAAACCACCCCAAATAGCTACCGTACCTTGGAAGTGGCCATGGCACTGGCTGTCGGCAGTGCTCCAGAGCCTGGCCGTGCCATCCTCGCTACCCGTGAGCAGGCGCTGCCCGTCGGGGCTCAGGCTGAGCCAGTTGATGCCCCCTTGGTGATCCGTGCAGACCTTCACGGCTGAGCCGCTGTTCCCCATCCCGGCGGTGCCGGCCAAGGCAGGGGCTGCGGGTCAGATCCCAGGCGCTCCGCAAGCCTCCGGGCCTCCAGCCGTCTCCCACCGACCGACTTCAGCCATTACCTCAGCTCCGAACAAGCGGCAGGGTAGCGCGGACTCCTGCACAGGGACACAAAGGAAAGAAGACGAGGGCACGTTAAGTCATTTCGGCTCCCCCGCGCCTACATCACTTTCCCGACCGGGGTGTCGCGAAGCCATCGAGCGCCTCTTTCCCCCACAGGCACCAAAGCCCTGCGGTTGGAAGGCGGCCCTTCAGCCAGGCGCTTGCTGGTGCGCGTTCCTTCTCCAGGGGCACAGGGTACGTCCGGCCGCTGGCAGAGGACCCAGCCGGGACGCCGGCGGTACCGCTACCTGGTGCCCCGCTCCGCGGCACCCGGCACGCTGCCGCTTCGGAAGCGACTTCAAGGCTTAACGCTGAAGAGGCAACGACTGGGAGAGAGGGAAGCCCAGCTTCAGGCGGCCCCCAACGCCCCAAGGGGCCGCCTGCCCCTTCCGCCGGCCACCGCGGGATCACCTCACGGCCCCCCAGCCCTTCCCGCCCCGGGCCGCCGCCACCATCCCTCCCACACGGCCCCCCGGCATCTCCGCCCTCGGCACTTACTCGCCGCCCCGGACACGGCCCCGGGTGGAGGCGTGGGGCTCGTCTCCGGCGGAACGATCCTACACTCACCCTCTGGGGAGGGGGAACCTCCTCCCGCCGCGGGGGGGGGAGCCGGAGCCAACGCCGGGCGGAGCGCGGGATCTCCCCCGCCGCCGCCTCCGCCCTGCGGGGAGGCGGGAAGGGCTCCCCTCCGTCCCCGCCGCCGGGCCGGGCCGAGGAGGACGCCCCGCCGCCGCCGTGCCCCTCTCAGGCCACCTCGGGGCGGTTCCCCACCCCCAGCGCCGGCCCGCCCTCCCTTACCTCCCCCTTTGTGTCCGAGCCGCTTCCAACCGCGGCAGCCCCCTTTCCCAAGGCGGGAAGCAGCGGCCTCCCCCACCCTGCGCTGCTTCCTCGGTGCTACCGCTCCCTGCCTTGTCCTCCCAGGAGGTGCCCGGCAGCTCTGCCCCGCCGGGACGGCCTCCCCCCCCGCGCAGCAAGCCCACTTTGCGGGGGAAAGAGGCATCCCCCGCCCCTCTCGCCGCTCGTACCGCATTTCAGCCACCCCGCGGTAACGGGGGGAGAGTTGAGGATCGGGAGGGTCTTTCCCAGCTGGGGACCCTTTGATAACTGCACTACAGCCAGAAGAACCCGACAACGCTCTCACGGCCCCAGCGGGACCCTCAGGCTCGTCCCCGGGGGCGGCGGCGCTTCCCGCGGCACGTTTCGCCCCCTCGGGCTGCCCGCCGGCCCCGTCGCCTCAGGGCACCCCCCCGGGGCACCGGCCCCGCTGTGGGGTCCCGGGCGGGCAGCCGCATTTCCTCCTGGTGCTTCTCAGGCCGGTGCCTCCCGAGGGGGACACGGACGCTTGTGCTGAGGGCTGGCTTTGCGGGAAGCCATCGCCTTTTGTTCCTCCTCTCGCCCCCCTCCCTGGGCGAGCTCCTGCCAAACTCCTCTTCAGGGCCACCCCCTCACGGGAGCCCCGAAACTTCTCTCTCGCTGTGCACTTACCTGAAGCTTTGCGAGGTTGCTTCTCGGTAATGTGGCCCCTTGCCCCAGCCACCTCTGGTACCTATAGGCTGGGCTGGTGGAGGGGTCCCCGGCTTTGTGCTGCCCCAAACCACTTGGCCAAGGGCTCCAACACGGTGGGGCAGAGCTGCTCTGAAGTGGGGCTCTGCTGCCTCAGGAGTAGTGCAAAACATGGGCTGCAAGGGTCCTGTCCCACCGTGGCGTAATCAAACACAAAACAGATAAATCTACTGGGCAGAGAAAAGTGACACGGGGAGGTCAAGACCCCCAGCAAGGCAGCAGCAGAGTCCAAAGCAGATACCCCCCAATAAGAACTGGGGAGCTGCGGCTCATTTGCCGCTAAAAACAAGCCGGCCATGGTAGGCTAAATCACAAACCCCCCCTTCTCCCGGCTCCTGCCCTTTCTGATCAGAAAAGCACCTTTCTGTGTCAAATCACCAGCCTCGAAACGAGCCCATTGGCTCCATTTCACAATGTTGGGTTGGGTATCAGGGATCACCAGGCGCTCGCAGGCATTGAGCCAGGCATCAGCCTGGCTCCGGCTCGCCGTGTGTCAGTGCCCGGGCTGTACAGAAGTGCACGCATTAAATGGGTACTTCACAGGAGATGTTGTTCTGCACAGTGCATTCTGGCAGAGGAGAAACAGGCCTAATACGTCACGCCCAATGCAAGCGGGAGGTGATCCCGATCCGGCTGCCGGTTGTAGCCACGCAACCGTGGAGAAAGCTTGTAAGAAAGAGGGCTTCAAATTCGAGGTCTGTGAGGGTCAGGTTGAGCCCTGTGACATGTTGTCAGCAGTCAGCTCTTTCCTGAAGACGAGCATTTCCTCACAACCCCTGCACGTACAAGAAATGACTGGGAAGTTTTGGTGTGAGACGTGAGCACTGGATTTCTTCCCTCTGAAAATCACATTATCCGTGGAAAGATTTTTTGGTTTTGGACACGGAGGCCTGGGAATCGGCTGCTCTCAGGGAGTGTCCCTCCCCATCTGCTCGTCCATCTGTCAAATCCACTCACAACCCCCTGCCCAGAGTCCTTGCTCGGGAAACTGTAGGATAGATTAACACTCCTTTTTATTTTCCTATGCTTCTGTGATGTGAACACAAGGGGAAATTCAGATGGAAGGGGTATTTTGTTAGGTTTGAGGCAGGTATGTGCCTCAAACAGGTATATGTATGTAAATGCATGCGCTTGAAATCTCCAGGGAGGGCTGAGCTAGAGGGATAACCCTTGGGCACATCTCAGCCGCACTCTGGCTACAGAAAGCCCGTGGGATCAGAGTGTGCTGTGCCTTCCCCTCTTTTTGAAAGCCTTTTCAAGGTTTTTTTATTATTCTTTCAAATCAATATTTCCCTCCTGTGATGACTGATGAAAGCATCTGAGCTTTTGACTATTTTCATGAATATTTATTCATTTTCTTGAGGTTTTTCTTTAATATTCTTTTTCTATTGGTTTTATCCACCTGAATTTTAAACAATTTTTCTTTGTTACATTTGTGTTATTTTTATCTTTTTTAATTGTAGTACAATGACAAAAGCAAAAGAAAGTTATCTGCTGTTTGTTTGATTCTGCTCTTCAGGACCCAAATCATCCTTCATCCCGACACCCAAGGATTCCTAAGTACAAAATTCAGGATTGCTGGCATACATTTCACTTGTCATTCTCCAACAATTTTCTGTTAGCTACTTACACAAACACAGGTATTTATATACACAGATGCACCAGCTGCTTCTATAACATCCCGATAAACATAAAACCTTGAGAAGGCATCTAGATGTTGATGGCTAGATTCATAGAACATGATCTGTGGGATCCAGTGGTTATTACTGAGGTTGGAGCCAAGTTTAAACTCTTTTGAGAGTCACCAGGAGTAAACAAAGGATGTGGAGTTTAGATCAGCTACGCTGTCTTTTGGAAGGGAAGAGAGGTGCCTCTATCCTCCCTTCACCATGATCTGTGCCAGGGGTCTAGCATCAGCAGCTTCCTAATTCTCTGCCCTTAAGCAGAATGACTTGGGACCCTTGAAACATACCCTCATTCCACCAGAGGTTCAACCCATTCTCACATCTCTGATCCAGAGACAACACAGCATAGGGAGACTCCTTAAATCCACCACCACCACCAAGGCAGTGATGATCAGCTGCAAAAAGCCTCTACGAGCAGCTTCATCCCAGATTATTTGTGTTTAGACTCACTTGACAGACCTTCAGACATCGACCAGAGGCTCCCAGCCCTGCTGGAAGTCTTATTTAAGTCATCAGTGCGGTTACTGATGTAAACATTGAAGAACATTTCCCTTGAAGAGATTTCAATAATGATTCAAATTATTTCAATAATTTCATTGATGCTGTTTGTGGGGGAAGGAACAGAGGCAGCTCCTCCACGTTCACCTCCCCCTTCTGGGCCCTTGGGTAGCTGGATGGATTGCAGTGGTCTTTGATGGACAACAAAGACTCTTTTGTTCTGTCAAAGAAGCAGAGCCAATAACGCCCCAAAGAAGTCAGCACAAGAGCTCCACTCACCCGACTAAAAACAAAAGAATAAAGTGTGCAGCTATGCAAATTATCTTTCTTAGAAAATTAACCCCTTCCATCATCCCACCCCCTCCGCATTCCTGCAGAAAGACCTTTTTGTCTGCCAACAGCTTTTCACTTTCATCCTATTGCTCTGCTTCAGGCTGTCAACCCCAATCACTGTCAGAATTGCTGATAATTAAGTATTACCTCCTCTTTCTTCACCTCAGAAAATTGCAAAAGCCAACTAACTCTGCCAGAGCCCAGGAAGATCGATGATGGTGTATCCTGCAGTGACATCCAGCCTTGGTTTTTTTGAACCAACCATATGGTTATAGTCGATGAGAACGGTTAGCCTCAAAAGCATGTTACATGCTGTCTCCAGAGGAAAGGTTCCTTACTGACCAGACTCGGTATACACTAATAAAATTTTCATGGTATGATTGAATTTGATTTTAAAATCAATCCAGTTACACTGGTACAATGTAAGTAAAATTTAACCTTAAATAGATTTAAATGTAGCTTCTACTGGTTTGATTTAATTCCAAACATTATCAACATCTAAGCAGCTTCACTTGCATTAAGAATTGGCATTGGAGGAGGTAGATTAATTTTACATGGATTTAATTATTGAAACTTGAGCAGATGTAGCCTTGCTCTGAAGTGAAGATGGAGGAGCAGAAGGCAGCACAGCTTCTTGATTAGTACATAACCAGGCCCCATCTCCACAGACCCAGCAAGTGCTAATGCTCAAAGGAAGGGGAGAAGCTGCCCTCTCCTTCTCTTCCCTCCATCCTTTGTTAAGTTCACAGCAACGTTCAATTTTTCCTGGCAGAGCCGTACTTCAGCTCCAAGACAGGCACAGAGCTTTGTGTTAGAATGCCACAGCATAGCTTTGTAGAATAAAATGTCTCGATTTCTCAGCCTGATGCCACAAGTATGAGGGCAAGTCAACAGAAGCCAGATAACTCACCATTCTTAAAGGAAATACCTTTTAGGCAACATGTAATCAGCCTGTGGAACTCGTTGCCACAGGATGCTGTTGCGGCCAAAGAAACAAATAAATTCTCAGACAATTCATACCAGTGGGACCTCGCCAGTCCTCAGAAGTTATCATAGACCACCATGTAGCTCTGGACCTATGCAGGGCTTTGCACCCCAGTCACAGTGCAGGTGAAGGCCGTGATCATGAGTTACATCGAGGCGGGGTGTGATATTGCTTGGGGCCTCTTTGAAAGCAAGGGTTGGTTTGATCCACAGACCAGCTGCTGTCTTCCTGTCTTTAAAGAGCATGTGGTTCCATACATAGACACTGCTCTTTAGAGAAAATTCCTTCTTGCCACCCAGATTAGGAGACCTGCTGGAGAACACCACGGTTCCCATCCAGCCTGAGAGCTGAGGCTCTCTTCCCATGTAGGCAGCACAGGAGGGATGGTGTGTGCTGGCACCACTCACCATGATGCCTAACACAGCGTCAGTTTGCATCTGGTGTGCAGAACCAGGCTTCACAAAATCCTAACCCTAAATTATCCTTTCAGAATTCAGACCCAACCTTCACGACTTAAGTCAGCATTGCCATTCCTTCTGACCCCTCTGCAACTGGCCTCTTTTACAGACAACACAGTTCTTCCTTTCCTCACATAAATGCAAATCCTTTGCAGCTTAAAATGTCCCTGAGTGCTTGGAAGTCAAGCTTGCATATAAACTTCTAGCATATTGCCCTACAGGACAAAAAACCATAGAATCATAGAATACCAGATTGGAAGGGACCTCAAGGATCATCTGGTCCAACCTTTCCTGGCAAAAGCACGGTCTAGACAAGATGGCCCAGGACCCTGTCCAGCTGTATATTAAAAGTGTCCAATGTTGGGGAATCCACCACTTTCCTGGGGAAATTATCCCAGTGACTGATTGTTCTCATTGTGAAAAATTTTCCACTTGTGTCCAGTCAGAATCTCCCCAGGAGTAATTTGTACACATTACCCCTCAATTTTTTCCATGTGACTCCCTGCCACTCATCATAGTACGTCCCGTAAACAGCGACAAAGTTCTTTTGTTTTTTAATCAGATCTGACAGTTCTTTTTGAAAATATTTGGTTTTCTAAGTTTCCTATGCTGCCGTAACAACACCTGGCTGCAAAACCCATGTACACCTCTGTTGTCCCCTGCTGCTTTACCTACATGGGTGGATTACTCCTAATCATGTCAAGAGGCTGAAAGCCTGGGATCTGGAAAATGAAGGGTTATTCAGTGATGTAATGAACGGTTAGGTGATGGTAACATTGCTGGTTGATACAAACGGGGTCTTAGTACCGAACCCCAGTGTCAGTCCCCGGTGGCAGTGGAAATTTAGTCATGAAGGTGAAGGAGGCAGGGAGGGGATTGCATTAACTTTTTGCTGGGATGAACCGATGGCTTCAAACCACTGCTGTGAAGGCATCTTATCTCTCTGCCTAAGAAAGCAGATGTAATTTCCTAGAAATTTTTAAGATGCTACATGCCAGGAAGTGTAAGATCTCACAGCAGCTGTTTCAAAGGTTCCTGTAAGCACACTTCCCTTCGCAGAGTCTATAGATAGCAAGGCCTTTCCATCATCTCACTGCATAGTGGGAACTCTAGTGCATAAATCAAAATTACAAATATTTACAAAATTACAAAATAATAGTCAAAAGCTCATTTTACCCTGTTCCCTGCTTTGGTGGGAGCCCCGCTGTTTCTTCCAGACGGTAAGTTGGCCTCTTGCCCGGACCATATATCTCTTATGACAGGCTCCTTAAGGACCAAATCTAAATGGAAGCCAAAAGAAATATGTCTTACTAAGTGACACCAGAGTAACTTTCTAAGTCTGATTCTGAGCCCATTTTAACTGATTTTGCAGGACTACAGCTCTGCTGGCTATAACTGCGTTAATCCAGATTTGTACTGATGCAAGCAGAGAGCCCCAGCGCCTTTGACATTGGTACAAAAACAAATTTCTAAAAATGCTGAAGTTGCAGCCAGTGACCTAGGCAGTATTTTAACAATTGCATTCACATCTGGCCTCTGGAAGATTTCTCCCTTGTTTGTCTGCCTCGTTGTCAGCAGAGCCAAATCCAAACCGTTATGTTACCTTAGGTAAGCGGGGAACATTCACGGTCTCTTACACCCCACTGCTGCTAAGAGGGTTACACGAACAACTGACACCAACCAAACCCACTGAAACAGAATAATCTTCTAGAACCTTGACTGAATTTTGTACCAGGCTTTCAGGGCCAGACTACCCCCACTCCTGACATGAGAACGGCACACACCTTTTCCAGGAGGTCTTGAGAAGGGCAAGGAAGGGTTTGGACGGGTGTTGCTGGTGGTGGGAGCAAATGGTACCATCCCAAGGGATGTCAAAGATTCTGCCCCCTTCTCTGCCTCTGCCAGAGCTTGTTTAGACCTGATGCTGTTCTGCATCATTTTCTCTACTGAATACTCCAGGAAATAGAAGGACACCAGGGTAAACATTCAGGATACCATGAGCACTTCCGAAGCTTGAGGTTAGACTCACAGAGAAAACATTCCCATGATGCACCTATTCTATGATCTTTTTTATTTTTTTTGGTACTTTATGTTATTTATAAGGTGCATTTCTCATGCATCTCACAAGCTACGTGGCTTTGCTTTCTCAAATACTCTCACCCTTAAGACTGGCTTTTGCTTCTACCTGACCTAACATAGGTTTGCTCAGGGGATCTGTGTACTGGAACAACATCCACTTCTATTTGTGTGAGTTTGGTCTCACTGGTGAGCACAGTCTGTTCCCTTCCTTGTTGCTGTTAGACTGAATAGAACCGGGACGTTGTGCAGCAGCAGCAACGTTGAACCCACAGCACCACTGCCTAACAAAATCCTACCAAAACCACTGACACGATGAAAGCGCAAAAGACTAACTGGTGACTGATCTTCTACTGGGGAGGCACAAAATGGCAGCTGTGGAGGAGCTCAGAGCAGCCTGCTGCCATGCCCTGATACCAGTGTTACAGATAAGGCAACAGGATGTCAGTCAGCTTTCACTTCCTGAGTATACCCCACGGTTTGTTTGGTGAATAAACCTTTCCTCATCTCTGTTCTCCTTTTCACCTCCCCCACCGAGTCTGCGGCAGTGATCATCCCATTCTTGTTTGCGGAAGGCACCCCGACTGGAGCCCTTTTCTGTCGAGAGGAGAGAGTGCAATTTAGCTGGTCTGTAACCGCCTGTTTCCATTCATTCCTGAGGTTTTCCAGCTGCCCACGAAAACAATGCACTGATACACTCTGTGCGGACTTGAACCGTGTCCAAAGCAAAGGGTTAGGTGGGGCTGGGAGATCTGGGGAGCGTTCTTTGTCCTGGAAAACGGAGCTGATACCGGCACGACACCCTCAGAAAGATGATGGTGGAGAAGCAGTCTGCTGATTGCCCAGCCCACACATGGTTCATGCACCGGACTTTGGGGTCAAGCACTCAGCTTCTCACCAAGCAAAAGTCAGGAGTACCAAACTCAAGCATCTAAGTGCTGGGAGGAAAAGCAATCTGAATTCCAAGGGGGGCTGATGCTGCACTGTCACGGGTGTAAAGTAGACAAATTTCATCAGAAAGAGTATAATATTTGGTTAATTTTACAGTTGAATTTGCTCCCTCTCCTTTTATCTTCCTTCCTTTTCATGGAGAGGCATAAAGTGAGTAATAAAAAGTGCTAACAGCACAACTTCTTGATTTATACCTCCAGCAGATCTCAGGGAGAACTCCCTGTTGAGTTCGAGGGAACAGCCTGATTAAAAATTGATGCCACAGTATGGTCCAACTTAGCAACAACACTCGCAAGTGAAATTCATCTAGGATATAAACCGTGACATTTAAAATGCCTGTTGGGTGAAGCTTGACCAAAAAAAAACCAAACCCCTAATAATTGGTGCGTGTGGCTCTGGGGAATAAAGGCAATTGCCGTGCCACTTTATGGGATATCGTGCGTGAATCACTGGAGCTATTAAGTCTTCTGCTGCCTTTTTCCTGGCCTCAAGAGGTTAACTTCTTCCCAGAGCCATTCTCTGGGGGGGGGAATTAAGAATTGCATGCGCGTGCCACAGAGCTGTGTCTGGTTTGGGTATGTGGGTGATCCGGATTTTGTGTTGTTTGCTTGAGAGACCCACTGGAGAGAATAATGAGGGGGTTCAAAAGAAGAGCATTCTTTCTTCCAGAAGTGGTCTTTTAACCAGGCCTTTGCTTATTTGTTGGGGGAGATTACTCACAGGGGTCACCTGGCAAAAATGACTGGAAGTTATGAAAGAAAGGGCCTCCTGCCAACTGTTTAAGAGAAAGAGGGAGAGAAGTGGAGAAGAAATGGGAGAAAGAGCAGTGAATTGGCTGCAGGGAGAGGGACATTTTGTGATTCAGAGGGGAAGCCAAGAACCAAGGCTGTAAAGGGAGGGAGAGAATCATGGGCTCCTTAGGAGGCTCAGTGCTATATTCTGGTGGCATTGAAGCATAAATTGAAAGCTGAGGCAAAGAAAAAAGGTTCAGGCACTTAACACATGCCCTGGGGAGCCCTTATGACAGAGGTGGAGCTCTAGGAGGGGGTAAACAGGAAGCACTGGAGTGACCTGGGGCTCAGCACTGCTTCTGGAGAGGTAGGGCAGCTGGTCTTTCCCATCCCACTTCCAAAGTGGAGCAAAGAGAGCCTGTGTTCTCTTTGCAAAGCCAAAGACCAGGAGGCTTAGGTGAGTCCCTTGCTGGTTGTTAGTTGTCCACTGCACCCAAAGAGGTGCTCCGAGACTGATGAAAGGGAGGGTGCTTCTGAGATACTCCTGTAAATCTCATCTTGGGCTGTTGTCACACCAGCAGAGACCTTCTGGGGCCAAGACAGGGTGGGGTCCCAGAGAATTTGGCCTTGAGCATGCCAACGAGGAAAGCTGTCGTGAGGCAGCAACGATGCACCCACTGAGATCCAAGGACAATGAAAATACACAGACCCAGCACAGTTCCCTGCAGCTTACACCACTTTGACAAAACATCTGCTCGCCCGGAATGAAAATCCCTCCCCTGTTCTCAACAGATACAGTTCCCTCTGAAACAGCAATGGGAGCTGCTGCATCTGCTCACACCATGGCCGTGCTTCAGCCCCAGGAGGAGGAGGAGGCCTTAGCTAAATCAGGCTGAGCTGCCTGCCTTATCTTACACTCTCCTGTGAATAACTTGTCTTATTACACCTCTTTACACAAGCGCCAAACCCCAAGCAGGCAGGAAAGTCATCCAAAACGCAGAAGAATTACGACCGAGGCTCAAACATCACAGCGTTTTTGGAAAGGTTATTCACTTAACAAAAAAAAAAAAAAAAAAAAAAAAAATAAAAGTGGAAAATCCACCCTCTGGCCGCGTTTTGGGGATGATCAACATGCTTAATTAGGGTTCA
>WTSP01023340.1:25090-75930 GCA_025331215.1 Actenoides lindsayi | reverse complement strand
CAGGTCAGAAATAGCGCTTGCTTGACGTGGACCTGCTGGGAGCCCCAGGCCCGTCCCTCCCGCCGCCCGGGAGCTGTCAAGGCCGGTCGGGCACCGCAGCGCCCTGTCGCTCTTCCGCGGCCCGGAATCGATGGCTCGGAGTTGCCTTCGGCACGGGAGACGGGGGATTTTCCCCGACAGTGCTGCAGATGGAGCTCCAAGCAACTGTCAAAAGCGCGGGGACTTCCACTCCGAGTCACTCGAGGCGGATTTAAGGCGGTGACCCACAAGCAGAGGGCTCTGTGGCGTTGCCCCAACCCCCGAGCACTCCAGCCGCGCTGCTAGCGCCTTTTAATCCCAGCGGCCATCCAGGTTGTCACAGGGATGGTGAGCAGAGGGTGTGCTGCCGTGCTCTGAGGTCTTATCTCCGACTTCTCACACTCCACATGCGAGATGCCTTCATTTCAGTGGGATTTGCTGGGATTTCTGGGAGAAACAGCCCCACCTGGAGCCTGCTGCCCTGGCGACCCCCCCAGAGCACGAGGGGAACGGCTACTGCCATGGGTGGGACCCTGCAGTGCTCACAACCCTGAACCTACTCTGCATCCAAAGCGGGAGAAACTTGTTTAATTGCTTGTTGTCTAGTCATGAAGAAGAACCATGTTCGATGCTGTCATGAGTCGATGACACCTCCTTTGCGCCTGTGCACCATCACCATCCCTGCCTGGGATAAAGCAGGGGTAAAGGCAGAAGGGTGGTAGGATCTCATAAACAGTGATTCAAAAGCCCTCAGAAAGGACCTGGGATTTCAAAACAAAATGCTGCCACTGCCAGCACCACAGTGTTTTAATTACAATTACATGATACCTGTATCACAAAACGTGGCAGTTTTGATGACAAAGTACTGCAATGCCGCAAAGTATTTTTAGAACTAATAAAAAGTCTGCAGAGTATTTCCCTGGAATGTATTAAGATCCAATTTCTGCATTCATTAGTAATATCAAATACCATGCGGTGGATGGTTATTTGGAAAAAATGCATTCAATGTAAATTTTGTATTATCAGGAATAATGTGGAGAGAGGCTTTACCAGCATCTTCAAGCTTCAGCCATTCCACCACCTGCTGCAGTTTATGCCCTAATCTTGTGAGATTTACATAGCATTTTAATTTTCAGTCTTGCCTATGTATTCCAGCTGAGGGATTCTTATTATACTTTACATTAATTCCAAATTCACACCGTTAAGAATAGCAAAACATTGAGTACTGACAAAAACAAGAGGCCAAGCATGACTCAATTAAAATACTACATATGACTATTAACCACTTCTGTCTGTATGGCTACATTCCCGTAGTGGTGCTTCTCTCCGCAGCAGCAGCATCTGTGAGTAAAGCAAAGCCAGCTCTCATCCCTCCGCTCCTCCTTCCTCCCACTGCCTTCCTGATGGGTGATGAGGAGAGATGGAAGGATCCTCGACAGCCAGCAGTGGGAGAATCCCAAGGCTGAAGAGGAGCCAGGCCACTGTTGATCCCCATGCCAGCATGTGCTGGGCTGCCCTTCCCACCTCCTCTCTCCTCTTGGTAGGAAGTGGCAGCTTGTGTCAGCCCCCAAACTGAGCCCTCGGTGTGTCCAGCTGCCTGCTGCAGCGGCAAGCAGCCTTGTGCCAGTGGCTACGTTGTCCTTGGGCTTATGCCGAGCTCAGCTGGTTGCCAAAGCTTAACACTTCACATTATTATTAACAGTTAATCCACATAAAAGTAAGGCAGGACTGATGACACAGAACAAAAGCAGACCAGCAATAACCACTCTCTGCAAAGTAAACCCCCCTGGGTAAACAAACGGAAGAGGGCAGGTCTCCCACACAATTTGCCACCAGCCAGCCATCAGGTTAATAGGAGATCGATCAGCGACAGGCAGTGACAAAGGGGACACCAGAGACTGAAGGGCTGGCCCTGGCTGTCACCTTCCCAGTCTCTGCTATGGCCCATGGTGCAGTAAGCGAGCTGACGTGCAGAAACAGGGTGAGCTCCAAGGTGAAGGTCCCACAGGGCCTCAGCACAGGGCAGCTGCTGGCAAGCTGGAAAATGGGGTAGTGAGCTGGGGGCCATTCCCCTCAAAAGCAGTCAACAGACTGACAAGCCCAAAATCTGCTCTGACTGTCACGGTCGTCAGGTTTAACATAGGGCTGGTGTGTCTCTATGTGACAGAGCAAAACCACCTCTCCATGTGCACAGACTTGCCTGTATGTGATTTTGAAGGTCATAACATGAGGCTGAAATTGCAACGTCTGTGTATGAAATTACAAAGTTTTAGAAGAACAGTCTTACTGCTCTCCTGCATTTGTCTAGCCAAAGGCAGGTTCCCTTACCCCCAAAATCATTCAACTATGACCCAGGGAGCTTCTCTTGAAAGGAGCTTTGATGAGGTCTCGACCTTTGATAGAAATGGACAGGACCACGTGTGCAGGAAGTGATGTTGTCTTCTGCTCTCCTCTCTTTTTCCAAGTAAGTCCTATATGTGTCAGCGTTACCATGAGCCTATAGCATAAAGGCAGCAGTCACCAGAAACCACAGATAGCTTGATTCAAAAGAGAGCAAGGAAAATCACGCAATGTTTACACTAAGCATACGTATTTGATCTGGTTGTGCTAGCTGCTCGCGAAGCTCTCCAGCTCAGTGCGTATGGGCTCCATTTCATTTGAATAAAAACACTTTGGGTAGCCATGGAGGAAAAGAAACAACTTACAAGAAGCACTTGCTAGTTTCACAGGAGTAATCACTCATCTGAAACTGGTAACAAAAAACTGGTCCTGTAGCCAAGCACATCAGACTTCAGCCTGACTAATTTGTGACTGGTTATCTCTTTGTGAACAGTATGTTGAATCAAATCTGGGGGAAACTGGGTAATTAATGAATCAGTCAATGACATCAGCTCAGTTAGAGCCAAAGCTCAGCACCTTTTTAAGCTTGCGACTGTCATTTGTTGCAAATGATCAAACACCTAAAGAAAGAACGTTTTTGCTTGAAAAATGTACTGAGCCAGGCAGACTCAGAAGCATTTGCAACAGAGTTGGGCTTGGCAGCTTCCCTGGGTTATTGCTGTACCACAGCTTTCCTCTACTGAAACAGCAACATGAGATGACACATCAGGCAGGCTAATAGTAAAAGAAATTATTTTTCTCTCCATTCTCGTTGCTGAAACTGCTGGGAGAGGCATTTCCGATTTCCTTCTTCAGTAGCAACCCTGGCCATCGTGTAGTTTATCTGACCTTTGGCTACGCCGCACCATGAAATCAGACACCACTAGGAGGGGGGCCAGAACAAAGCCTGGAGAGATTAATAAAAGCATTATTTGCGATGTGGCACAGGGCCATGAGTCACCGTGCAGCCAGGCTGCTGCACCTTCTGGCAACAGGAACAGCCCAAGTTCTGCATCAAGCTTTCTGCTTAAAAAAAAAAGAAAAAAAATTAATCTTCACTTCTGTTCCTCTTTTACACAAAATCCTGGTTAAATGAATGAATGGGAGAAGAGGGAAAAAAACCACTCAACTGGAGTGGAAGCAAAATATAAACATAAAGTTAACGTGTGACTTTCATTCAAAAGAGTCTAGTCTTTGCATGATTATTTGGGGATTTGGGAGATTAAAAAAATTCTGCTTGTTCAGCCTGATGTTAATGTTGGTGTGGTACTTTCATTAGCACAAAGATTTGCTCACATCACCCTCTAATACCTTCTGCCTTTGCAGCCTCAGTGTGTGAGAGTGCAAATGCAGTGCAAATACAACTTCATTGTCTGATGTCATCACGTGCCGATGTCTTGACTTGGAGAACACTAAGTTCTATGCAGGTCAGGTTCAAAGAGCTTGAGGATAAAGAAACATGCAATTATTATTATTACACTTCTATACCAAACAGGGATAATAAGAAAAGGAATTAGATTTCTTATCTTCAACTGCATTTGACTGTAAGGTTAAAGATCAGTGACATCTTGAGTAGGAAACAAGAGTTATATGAATCAAGAGATCTTGATTATAATCAAGATTCTTACTACTACGCTAGTGATAATTTCATCATGTGAATGCTGGAGAGGCCAGCTGGGGTTTACACTCAACTTGCCAGTGGTGAATGTGGTCATAATATCAGCCTTGGCTTATCTTCCATCACCATAATTTAATTCAGGATCTAGAAGAAGGCTGGGAAGGTAAGCTACAGAGTTATGACTCTGGATTTCAGAAGAAAAAGCTTCAGTTTATTCAGGGATTTGCTAAATAAAATTCCCTGAGGTGTAACCATGAAATGGAAGCATGCCCAGAAGATCTGCAAGACTTTTAAAGAGATGTCACTGAGAGCACAGCAAAAAAATGATGCTGTTGTGCAGGAAGATGGAATTTCGGCAGAAGGCTACAGGAGCATCTTCTTGATGAAGCTAGATGCAAAAAGGAAGCATATAGGAGATGGACATGAAGGACAGCACCCATTTCCTCACAATGCAATTGTGAGACTGCTGTCTACTGTCTGTGACAACTGCGGTGACTGGGGAAGTCCCCAGTGGCTGGAAAAAGCCTAACGCTTTGTCTAACTTTAAAAAGGCAAGAAAAGAAACTGGGGAGCTATCTGCTGATCAGCAGCATCTCAGTAACTAGAAGATCAGGGAGTGGGATCCATTTTGGGATCCACTTCCAAGGCCATGAAGGACAAGAAGGTATTTGTGAAGTTAGTATGGATTTACTGATGGCAAAGTGAACTTGACCAACTCACCTGATTTCTGAGATTAAATCACTGAGTTCGTGAAGATGAAAGCACTGGTTGTTATCTATCCTAACATTAGTAAAGCTTTGACACTATCTCACACATCATCATTTGGAAGCTCAGAGGGTGTGGGTTAGAAAGACAGGCTCTAAGAGGGGCTGAAAACTTCAACGAAGCTTCAATGCAGAGGCTACTTTATAAACTTAATTGGGCCAACAGACACCTCATGAGGTTCAACAAGGAAACGTGATCCATTACAGGCTAGAAAGCACCTCGCTGAAGAGCAATACTGGTGAAAAGGAGCTAGGGATTACAGAGGGCACAAGGCCAAATGTGAGTCACCAGTGTGCTCTCATCTAAACAGAACATGTGACATCCTGGGCTAGATTAGGAGGACAGTGACCAGAAAACTGAGGGAAGTTATCTATTCAGTTTGCACCCAATTTTGGGGTCCAACAGTCCAAGAGAGGCCTGAAGAAACTGGAAAGGGTCCAGTGGAGGCTTACTGAAATGATCAGAGTGACATCAGAGGGGCTGGGGGAGCTATGCTTATTTATTCTGATCAAGGGGAGGCTGCTGGTAGAGCTGCCCACAACTCTTTGAAGGGTGGTTACACAGGCAAGAGCCAAACTTATCTTCTTGGTGCTAGAGGCTGTAAACGGTGCCAATGGCCACAAGATGAGGTCTTGACATGAGAAGACATGTTCACCAGGAGGGCAGTGTAGCCCTGAAGCAGGTTACCCAGAGAGGTTGCAGAACTTCTTCTCCTAGAGATGTTTCAAGATTTAGCTGGACCATGTCTGACTTCGCCCAGTGTTGGTGACAGCCCCACTTCAGGCAGGATGTTGGACTGGATGAACTCCAGAAGTCTCTTGATTCTATGATTAACTAATTGAAATAATAACTGTATGAAGTGATAACAAAATATGATTATAAATAAGACTAAGTGGATTAATTTCCAGTTGGCAAGAAGAAGGTAGCTGAATATCCACTGCTTTATATTTTTGTGCTGTACTAGAAGAAACTGTACAGCAATTCCTGAATAATGTCTTTAAAAACTTTGAGATCAAGGGAACAGTAAATAACAAGGAGGAAAGATTGTAACCCAAAGAGTCAACTTGATCATTTGCATGGGCACAGTGAAACCACAAGCTTTCCCATGCAGCCAAAAGCAAGCTCAGACTTTTACAAGGATGAAAGATTTACAGCAGAAACGATGTCATGCTGATCAGCAGAGGTTAAGAAAAAAGACTCGGAGAGCACAGTAAATGAATTTCAATTTGCAGAGCATATTGCTGTCACAAAAGGAGCTAATATACAAAGATCGGTGCACACCAACATGGATAAAAGGGAACGCCAAGTATGACGTGGTAGGTTACGTCACCTCTGACATCAGCCCTCGTGGCTGTTCTGCTGGCCGTCTCCTGAGAAGAATACAAATGAACAGGAGAGCATTCTAGAGGGTACAAAACAACTTATGGTGAGAAACAGAAACATTTCAGTATAGTAGCTTCTCAAAGGTGAACATAATGGAGATTTCTGCACTGATTTGAAGAGAGATGATTCCACATTTCTCAGTGGCATAGGGACTGTCCTGGTTTGAGAACTACTTCTGTTAAGTGATTTCACTTTTTAGCTCAGTCTTTCACTGCACTTTCTGAAGTTAACAGCAGATTTTCACAGACAGCATCTGCTTCCAGCAGTGATAACGCTCTGTGTTTGGAGTTACTACCAAGGGCTGGTGTGCAGACCAAGGGCACTACTGGATCTTGTGTACCACATTTAGGGGTGCAGAAAGTGAAAGGCTGTACCTGGGGGTAGGAGCAGCCACGACAGGTGACCCTGAACTGACCAATAAGGAACTCCATCCCTTATACATAACCTTCAGTAAATAAAGGGTCAAGGTCTCTTCTTCAATGGGTGGCATCCCAGGATGATTCTGTCCATTCTGACTTTGATCTCAGCCCTTGTTTCTTGAATCCAGTTCCAGAACCCAGCTCCTGAATCTGTTTCCCGTCTAGTGCTGAGTCCAGTCTGGGATTTCCCCAGTGTTTTCTCCACAAGCATCAGTGATAACAGCAACGTAATTGCCACTGGGGGCAGAGGGGGTTGGGTTCAATACTAGTTTTGTATATATTTTCATTTTATTGCTATTATTTTCATTAAAGCTAGTTTAGTTTTCTCTTCCAATCCGTAAGTCTCTCTCAGTTTTTCCCTTCCTCTTCCCTTTTGGGAAGGGAGAGGGGTTAATAGAGAGTGTCTATCATTTGTCTGGTGGCCAGCCCAGCCCAGCCCCTTCACAGGGGCAAAAATGAGTTTTGCCGCTTCCAAATTGAAAAGAAAAGAGTTTTTACAGGCACTTTGGTGTGTTTTCCTACATCTCCTGCACACAGGCAGAGGCAGTGAGCCCTGCAAACCCATGTCAAATCTGCGAGCACCTGCTCCTGCCTCTGCCCCAGTGCTGGGGGAGCAAACTCAAAGCAGGGCTGTGGGCATGGGCAGCAGGGACATGGTTTTCCATCTGTTTTGCTGCTTGCAGCAATTTGCTGCTTGCAGCATCTGCCTGTTCTACCCTCAACCAACACGGGCTTTGGTCTCCATGTATTTAGACAAGGAACACAGATTTAATAGCTCTTAAAGCTTTCCCAAGGTTGGAAATTGAAGTTAGATCAGCTGAAACAGGAAACAAGCCACTGTTATGTACACAACATGTATACGAATTAAATAATGGTTGTTAACTATTGAAATAAATTACCGATGACTGACAATCGAATGCTATTAAATTGAGTGTATGTTTGTCCCAAAAGCTGGTGTTTTCTGCAGCTATTAGGTTTGCAGCATGACTTATCCCTGGCTTGGCTAGGCAGGAGGTCAGCTATATGATCACACTGGGTCTTTCCGGCCTTAAATTCTGTGGCTCTGTGGAAATTATGTGTCAGAGGGTTTTTCTTGTCATAGCCAGACTGAGAGCTTGAAATCCACATGGTTACTGACAACTCCCAACTGTCAGTAAAGCTGTTTCACAGAAAGTGTTACATGACTGATGTCTCTACAACTGCATTTTTCCAAACAGATGGGGGGAAAAAAAGCACTGGTCTCAAATCAAATTAGTCTTGATGGATTACGCAAAAGAAACTTAACACATGCTCCACATTTTGAGAAACTTCTAAATATAACATCTCCATTGAAAACAAAGTATATGACGGTACTAAAAATATGTAAATACACAGTTACAAAGCTATCTTCACATTACAGAATGAGGACCACTATCAGGGTCTGGAAAAATGGCATTTTCTTGATGCAAGAGACCCCTGTTGAGGTTGCCACACCTTGTTTAATGTCAGAGATAAGCTCATTTTTGAAAGCTCACTGTTTGACTTGTAGAGGTTTGTCTCTATGGAACATAGGGCAAAGAGAAAAATGTTCCCATTGTAACTGATGTCATCATTGCATTTAGAAATAATAAATCTGTGACATTATGGAAAAAAAATAAAATAACACACAGGGGAACGTGTGATATTTTTTATATATTTTTACATATATAGATACAAATTCTGTTGCAGCTGGAAACATGCTGTAATAAGGAATTAACCTGTGAGTCTTGGTCTATACCTTGGTTTTCATTCATTACAATTGGGCAGGGTATAATTTTATTTTACCAAAGTAGTTATACTGATAGAACATTTCCTGCATATGCAATTTTACTCTTATAATGGTGTGATATATTAGTATATACTATTCCATCACCAATTCAGAAAGTGATACAGTGATGTAAAAATAGCCCCCTAGTATACCTACATATCTACCAAGCAATTGTACTGGTTTAAACGGAGCCACGTAGTTAAAAGGAACATACTGTGCATGTTCAAATAGGTTCTTGGAAAGTTAGAGACTGATATTCTGAAGATTTAAGTCTTTTAGAATTACTTGTAGGAATTAATAAAAGTAGAAAAAGCAGTCTCAGAGACTGAATTACAGAATAAAAAGGTAGAACTGAGATTGGTACAAACAATAAAGGCAGATTTTTTTCCAAATATTTTCAAATTACACAGGTAAAAGGCTCTGAGAAGTATAGCAAATAGGGTATGTATAACAGAGGAGTTATTTTCTCAATAAAATTACGTCTGAATTCAGTTATGGTTAGAAATTTTGGTTCTTCAAGTGTTCAAAGGAAATCACATCTCTAGGTTCTTTATTCTATGTAGAACTTGTTTTGAAAAAAAGAATAATGACAGCTTCCTAATTATTATTTTTAAGGTAATTTGTAAAATAAGAAAAATAATCTCCATGTTATTATCAAAACTAATTGATAGTCTTCCAGTAACAGCAGCAGAAAGCTGGACTGTAGCCTCCTACCTAATGCAGTGCCAGGGAGTTTTCTTTGATAAGAGTGTGGCAGGCAGAAGAGGCACAAAAAAACCATTGTAGCAGCAGACATTGAGAACATTAGCAAAGGGGACAATTTTGTTCCACTTGTCAATGAACACACACACAAAATCATCTTACTCAATAAAGACCAGGGTGGCTCTGTGCAAGTGGCAGAGAACATCCATTTCTCCATGAGAAACACCCAGAACACCACTGCAGGGAAAGGCACTGGCAGTTCTTGCAACAATAGTTAGAATTATAACCAGGGGTACTGAAAAAATATTAACTAGTGCCTTTTTATCTTCAGTGTATTTTACAAACATTAATTATGTTTCAGCCCTGGCTTATGCCAGCCTATAGCAGCAGCCAGATGGGGCTCGCTGCCCCACCAGGCACCTACATGACTTTGCAGGGACATTTATATGGTGGGAGGTGCTGCCTGGGAAAGGATCTTGTTCAGGCATGTGCTGAGTCAATGTATTTCTCTGGCAGCTTGTACCGGCAGAACAATTACAACGGTCAAAGAGTTATTTATAACTGTCCTCCTGCAACAGGATTCTTGAGGGAGGATGTTGGTATGACCGCTGGTATTCCATGTACACACACATCTACACGCGCAGCAGCTGCTGTGTGTGCTCAATTTAATGAGTGTAGAATACCATTCTCACATAAGTCCTGGCTTGGTTTTTTTATCCAAGGAGGTCACTTGTATGTGGGGGGAAAAAAGAACACAGCTCCAACCACAGTCAGTCCACACCTCAGCCGAAAGCCCGGAGGCCTCCCCACAAATTGCCATAACTTCTTCATGAACTCATCAAGGCTGTCAGCCCGGGTAAGCCTCTGACCATACAAACAAACCCAAACACTAATGTGGCTTCACTCACTTTGGCTTGCCTTAGACTCACCTCCTCCTTGCAGAAAGCGGCCACCATACAGTTTCTGAAGCACCATGTGAGAGTGGGGAAAAGGAAACTTATCCTTGAAAAACTCTGGGCTCCTGACTCGTCACCCCGCAGGAAAGCCACCCCCATCAGAGCCAGGCCTGGCTCCCTGCTGGCTGCAGTCCATTTGCTTGCTCATGTGGAACAAGTTACAAAATCAGATCATTGCTTAACCAATTTAACTAGTAACCTACCGCAGGTGAAGAGTGACCTTCATAGTATTCTTACTTTCTTGAACTCTAGAATATGGACGAACCAGGTAGAAAACTGAAACGATCTGAAAATGCAACGGCAAATGTATAGTCTGCAAAATGCAGTTCTATGTACAGGGCCTCCACGCAGCAGCACGCCTTCGGCATTGTACTGGCTGTGAGCAAGTTGGTGGGGAACAGAAATAATCCTTTGCAGCTCCAGAATGTGTGCCTGCTAGTTTATTTTCTTTGTTTTCCAGTTTCAGACACGAGCACTCAGCCTGCCTGCCTGCTTTGAGAAGGCTCTGCAGCGGAGGAGACGCTGCTTCCCGCGCTGTTTTATACACTTTCCTTTCCTTGGCATTTCCCTGCACAGGGGGAAAATGTGCGTTTTGCTCTTTGTCTACAGTAAATGTAAAGAAACTGGGAAACAAGACAGGATCGTTTATTAACCCTCTCCACAAGCCACTGTAATGGTAAAGGAAGACTGAATGCAAAATCTCCATGAGAGAGAAAACAAAGCCTGTCTCTCTTCCATCTTGAATCTCAGGGTCCTGCCAGCCAGGCACGATGCTTTGCACATTTAAAGGTGCAAAGCACATAATAGGGGCTACATCAGAGGTGAAATAAATATGTCTGAATGCATTTCAGAGAAGGTAGGACTGGAAGCAAAAAAAAAAAAAAAAATCACAAGCACAACCCTTTCTCCACCATTTTTCTTTGATGCATGGATCTGTATGTTATGAACTACCGCAACAGGAGAAGGAGGTATTCCAAAAGGGAAACACATGATTAATTCCAAAATTGGGATTCAAAACCTCTTGCACACAGCATAGAAATTAGACTAGAGAAGTAATCTTTTGTACTGATGTGGCTGAATTAAGAAGATTTTATTTGTGGTCGTTCTATATTTATTTCAGGGACACAACCCCTGGTTTGCTTTGGAGATTCAGAGGAGATGGAAAGATTTTTGTAAAATCACTGTGTCAGAGTTTGATGTCTGGGTTTCTTTCCAGACAACATAAGGGATGTACAGCAGCTATTGAAGTGCCTGTATCAAAAAAACAGCAGCAACGTTGCCCTTCACAATTATTTTTATTCTAAGACTCGTGTGCTTTGTTACGTTTTCTGGAATAAAAAAAAAAGAAAAAATCCTTCTCCTTAGTGGTACTAAAATTAGAAATGCCAAGAATAGATACCAAAATCATCTTCTTCTTTTGCTCAGATGTGAATGACGCTGCATCCAGCACAGAAAAGTGTATTAGTCTCATGCCACTGGAAAAACAATTGTATTACATTGCTGAAATGTCAAGTTTCCACAATGCGTTTGATAATAGATTGTGTGCTCAGTTTCTTGCATCCGTTGTAGCAGCTTACTGAAGATATGCTCAGCATTCACCAGCAAACCAGCCTGCCCTTTGGACTGAACCATTCCAGCCAACTGTGGCTTTATCATTAGCCCTTTTAGGTGTGGCCTGGCCTGTCGGATGGTTGTGTATTTAAAAAATAGTTAATACTTTCTTGACAACAGAATCCTTCACCTGATCAATACTTTTTTTTTTCTTTTTCCTTTTTTTTTTTTTTTTGTTATTATCTCATAATCTTCCATCATGCACTCTTCCTGCAAAGAGTTTTGGCTACTGTAACAGGTGAAAGGTCACACCTGGACATCATCCATCACAGCGGCATGTTCTCCACACTGCAGTTGCATGGGTGGGTGGTTGTTTGTTTTGCGGGCTGCAGTAAGCAGGTAGGAACAACTCCGGCAAGAAGGGTTGCACACTGTCAGTGCAGGCCCCCAGATGACTTCTATCATAATTTTAAGGTTCTGTATGTCATAAAATGCCCTGACGCTAAGCTTCGATCTGTTTCAAATTATACCAAATGCCTGCACATAAATCTCATTTGTAGCGGTCCTCCTCAGACACCGGCTGTGACAAGCCCAGGGTGAGGAGCTACACCAGTAGGTATGATTGCTATACCCTAGCTATTATTTGGGGGGGCAAAGAAGAAAGAAAAAAAACAACCCAAACCAAACAAACAAAAAACCCAACTTAGAGTACCTTTCTTCAGCTCACCAACAACTGAGACTGGGAAGCATCAATGATCAATCATACACACCTTCTCTGAAAATTCTGGAGAAGACCCAGCTTCTGGAAATTATTTTGCTTTAGCTGTAGCCTTGTGAAACCTGCTTGTCTTCAAAATCTTGCAGCAGCAGTTGAACGAGCTGTGCTGTCAGCTGCCCGTCACTGCTTTTCTCCCCCCACCTTGCCCCTGCCTTGCATGGTATGGGATGCCATGTTGTGTGGGAAAGACAAGCTGAAAATCAATGCAGGAGGAAGACAGTAACACACCACTGGGCACTGGAAAGTAGTCAGCATCTCCAGGAACAGAGATGGCTGAAAGTAGCAATGGGCACAAAGAAGATGCTGCCAGTTTGGTGAAGGTAAGAAATACTGTAAGAAAAGGAGAAAGGAAACTGGACAAATTAGCTGAATAAATTTTGTGGTGAAAACAGCTGGATAAGCATCTCTGGAGACTGAGAAAAACCAGAAACAGAATGGAGAGATCATCATCATCTGTCCATGCTTATAATGATGACAGATATGACAGCCTGCCCAAGCCAAGCATTCCCATCCTGCTGTGGCACTTTCTCTTCCCAGAACAAAGCTCATCAGCAATTGCTTCAAACCCAACAAAAAATTGACATATTTTACTGCTGCCTTCTGTGGTTTTATTTACTTAGTACCATTTCATTTTTGTATTTTCCTTTCTCCCCATCTTGGGGATGATCAGTGAAGAGCTTTACCTGAAAAACTGCGCTGCTTGTGAGCAGGCACAAGAAAAGGCTTCACTGCCTTCCAGCCTCTTTCCTGAGCTGAATCTTCTCAGAGTCTCCTTGGCAGCATTTGTCCCTCGTCAGAGGTCATATAAGAAATATCTGTATTTAACAGTTGGGCAAAAAACTTAATTGTGGCATTTCTCTAGTCCAAAGGGTCTGTATTTATATATGTTCTTCAGTTCTGTCCTCATTTCTTCTGTTAAATCCTAATCTATGTGATTTTAATATAGAGTTACAGTCTCTCACTCCCCCTTTACTCCAATAAACTGCTAATGCTGATACTCCTGCCACACCATAGGGAGTAACTCACCAATTACCATTTATATATCAATAGCAGGTATAAGACCTATGACAGAAATTGTCTTATCACCTAATCTCTATACATCTTCTCTGTATTTTGCAGACCATTGTACGAGAAGCCATGTAAAATGTGTTGTCCCTATGGAGGGAAGAGTGGGAAAGACTAACTAGCACCAAAGTACTGTCTTCAGAAGTTGAGCAAATGTCCTTTAAAGTTTAAAAAAACATGATACTGATGTTTCCCTGGATGGTTGTTTCTACTCCTGAGTAAAGCATCCTCACCCCTCAGCCTCAGGCTGCATGTGATGGGGAGGGTAACCCAGAATGGCAAGCACCAGGCTGCCAGAGGGCTGGCAAGCTGCCATTGCAATTCCCAGAAAAGACTTTAGAAGGGATCCTGGGAATTGCAGACCAGGAAGTTTGCCATCTATTCTTGTTAATGGCAGTAGGGTCTAAGAAAAATAAAGTCACTGTAGGCAGGGATAAACATGTCTGTTGGGAACAAGGCAGTGTGGTTTCTGCAGAGAGAAACTCTACTTCACCAACCTGCTGCAGTCCTTGGAGTGCATCAGAAAAGATGGAGAGCAGGCCCAGCAGACACAAAACAGTCCAATTTTGAAAAAGCCTTTGACAAGGTTCCACACCAAAGGTCATCAGAAAAACTAATTTGCCATAGGATGTGAGGAAACTCTTGCAGACAGAAAACCAGAGGCAGGACATGAAGCAAAAGATAAGGCTTAATAGCCACTTTTCATGGTGGAGAACAGGCATCAGCAAGGTGTCCCCACTGTGGCACTGATGGTGGGACTGGCTTTAATCAACTTTTTCAGTGACTACCCGAATTGGGGAGCGTACAGTGAAGTCTTCACAAAATAGTGAGTGGGCAATGGGTCCATAAGCAGATGCTAGAAGGGTTAAGCAGTGATGAGCATCTCACATGCAAATCCAACAGTTGGGGATGCTGGGGAAGTACAGAGAGGATGGGCTGCAGGACAGGAGCAGGCTCTGCTGCTCCCTGTAGGTGAGCACTGCCTCCTGCCACTGTTGGAGACAGACTCAGGGCTGGATGGACATCAGTCTGATGCAGCAGTTAATGGCTTCCATTCTTAAATGTGCTTCTGTACACGGTCTCAAGACACTTCCTAGTTTCAGTGCACACTCTGATGGGGCAAATTCCCGGCCTGACACTAAACATAGGATGTAAAAACCCATGGAGTCCAATTGCTTCTGTCCCCAAATCCAATACTGACTGCCTCCCTCTATGCCTTCCTAGCAGCTGACTTGCTGGTGGGCTGACCAGCTAGGCACATGAAATATAAAACCCTTCAAGGACCACAGGACAGTTAAAGAGAGAAGGAAACGGAATTTGCAGATGTACTTTCGCACATGTGCACTCTCTCACTTCCTCCTTCTCCATTAGCAGCTCTTGAAGAGTAAAAGTCTGTGCAAAAACAACAAACACTTAACTGGAAATCCCTGCTTTCACCTCTTCACAGTTCCTTGGATTTCTCTGGGGTTTGGAAAGCACTCTTTCAAGGTCTAGGATTTCATTCTTGCTCTTCAGTCTGCTGGTGCAGACATGTCCATCTCTGTGCTGCAGGAAGGCCTGTCCCTTTCAAAGGCAGGGTCTGCTGGGTCTCATTCCTGCCTCTCCTCTACAGACCCAGCCTCAGAGCAGGGACCAGTAGAAGTTAGTAGCTCAGTCTGCCATCTCTGCAGTTACATTTTTTAGTAGCCCAAAATGGCCTGATTCAGTTCCAAAGCACAGCCTGCCCTCAACCACGACAGGGATATCTTAACCCACACAGAAGGTCACTGTCAGAAGTACTACTAATGAAACGAAGCTGAGCCCCTGTAGCCAGCAGGACAGACGGCCTCCAACTGCCACAGCCTGCCATGATGAGGTCCTGCCTTGCAGTGTTGACACTGCCTGGCACAGGGTCAAAGGCTGGGGGGAATCGAAATTAAGAAATCATAATTTAGCAGCTTGCGTAGTCTGTCAGCCCTCTGAGCTGTGTGGTTTCTGCAGCGCTAGGTAAAGGGTAAATTCTCTGTCTCTCCCAGATCCTCCCATTTCCCTGTTTGGGTTGTATCCCAAAGCTTTTCCTGAATTACTTCCCCTTTTCCAGTGCCCAGATGCACAATCTCAGAGGTTCCTGAGCTCACTTTACTGAGGGAGGACTGATGAGCTCAGCCGAAAGAGAGACCTCTGCTACCACTTAGAGGAGCTGCATCCCAGCTCCCCCTCCCCCAGCCCCTTCAACACCACCCACACAGCAATCCATCAGCATCACCCATGAAGCATCTGGGGGCAACATGTAATTAGGAATGATGCTGTCTGCCATTTATAGACATACTACTGCAAAGAAAAGCTTGTGAATGTAATACCCACCAACAGACATACCTTATAGCATGCATCGAATGTGAATGGGGAAAAGTAATGGAAAAGTGGAGGAACGAGAGAGAGAGAAGAGAGAAGGTTGAAGGCAGTAGTGTACTCCACACCGCTTTAAAGCAAAGTGGTCATTAAAATACCATCATGCTCAGAGTGATCATGATGTAGTTGTCTGATAAAACAGCTTCTCTGAAGCAGTACCTGAATTCTGTAGAATAAGAACACCCTATCTTGCTGGGTAAGTAGAGCTGCATTTGCTCAGTGATCCCTTTACTGGGATACAACCCAGTAGAAATTGTGTAGGCAGCCACATGCTATGCTGTCAATGCACAGGACAACATGGGGCCCATGGTGTTTTCCTCTCCTCTTGAAGATTTTCACTACAAGAGATCTCCTTTCAGATTTTCCTCACAGCTAATACTGTGTTGCTTATCTCAAGCATGCCTGCTCCTCAGTCTGGGAAGGTTTCTTTTCAATTATTTCCTATTTTTAACCTCCACCTTAATTTTTTTAAAGGATTTTTAAAAATTGCTTGTGCTTGTCGTGACACTGTAAGCATTTAATATGCAGGCCTGTGTGCTTGCTTTCGAGGCATACATCAGCCTATTGTCACAGGAAAAAAACAGCTGTTTGTGAGATGCTATAGTAATTCTGCCAAGACTCAGTAACTAGCCTTGGAAAAAGCAAAGGCAAACAAAAGGAGCGTGAACTATGACAAGCAATGTGTGGAGTGGTAATTTGAAAGGGCTGAAGGAGTAATTAGACAAACAAAAACACAGGACAAATTATTTAAGTGCATCACAACCTGGAATCAAGGAAGAGAGGGAGTACCTGAGGTCTGCAAAAGCGTCTGAAGGAGCTAAAGGAGAGATTCTTGCATCTCTCCCACACAAAGACACGCAGGAGATACATGCATTAGTGAATTTGAGTTAAAGCAAATGGAAGAATTAAAAACCAGAAAGACAGAGACAACATGAAGGAAATCAAGAAAAAAGCAACTGAACCACTATTTTGTTCAGCAGGAGAAAGGGAAGGAAGCAAATGGACCAGCTTCCCGCTCAGAGCGCAACGATACGGCAGCAGAAGACAGCGAAGATCTCAGTGCTGTGTTTTTCAGGCTATGGAAAATGCTCTTCTCATGAGTTTTTCAATTGCATTATGAAACCAGATCAAATCTCTCCATTGCTTTGTTCTTTCACTTGGTTTGCTAATCTGCAGCAGTAGAACTGATGGCAGTTAAACAGGGTGGAATTTATATCAGGCTTAGAAATTGTACTTGCTGCCTACAGTTTCCCTGCAGGACGGCTTCAGATTACAGCACACTTGTGTGAAGTTGCAGAGTTTTGTCATCTAACCCTTGCGCCAGTCCAGAGCACATCACGGGAGCTGTGCTGCCGTCATCTGACTGCCATATGCCCAGGCCCGGGAACCTTCCTTCGGTGCACAGTCACCCTCAAATCAACAAAAGCTTTTGCCCAGCTGAAGGTTTTCAGGACCAGCTGCCCAGACAAGTAGAGGGGCCTGTCTGCAGCACTAGTTAACTAGCATCCATCTTTTGTGTATTCTTCATGTCTCTAGCACCCCAGGATTCCAACACACTACCACCACATTTCATTCATCTGCAACCGCTTGGAATGAACATTCAGCCAAAGTTTTAAAAGCTTACTAGTGAGTTTTCCCAAATTACCTTTTAGTTTTGTGGATTTTTTTTTCAGTTCCTTTAGTACCTATTGCTAGGGGTTTGCACACTATTATCTTGGCAGGCAACTTAGCTGTGTACAAAAGGATCTCCAACTCTGGTCCTTTGGACTAGTCAGGTTGATGGGAAGGACAAGGTACAACCCTTCTTCACGATCCAAATAAATTTTCATTAAGATTACAGAAAATTATTTGTGGTCTCCAAGAAGCAGGAAAAAAAAAAAAAAAATCCAGATTTGAGATTGCTTTTATAGTTCTGTGTCCTTCCTTTAGGTGTGCAACGATGTAGCTCTGTCTATTTTCACATGGAAGGAATCCAGCTGAGAGCACATTTTATTATAACTCCATATGATGTTCCAAGAGGATGAAAAACTAACTTTTCTCAGGTGGTCACAGAACAAGTCCCATTAAAGTGACATTCTTTCATCTGAATTCTGCAGATGGACTCAAATGGTTTATAAAGCTATTTCAAAGATGTTTTAAGGAAGAAGCTCACAAAAATAAATTAAAAAAAAATAAATAAAAAGAGAGAAAGAAGAGTCCTGGACTTTTTCACCTTTTCAATTACTTTACAATCTCTTCAGCACACTCATTTAGGTCAGAGTAGTTAAGCTGCTATAAAACAGCTGCTACAGCATTCTTTTCTTGTAAATTAAATGGCAATTTTACCAAACATTCCCATTGCATGACTACAGTAGCATAAACACAAAATCAAGATTTAAAAATAAAAAAAAATGGAGGGAGAAGGGCTAGGCCTAAAATAATGATTCATGACCTCATGATAATTTGAGTCAATGGCAAAAATTTTAACAGATTTTTTTACTAATAGGTCTTACCTGATATAAAAAGATACCTAAATGTGGGAAGATGGTCAGAACTGGACAGGTGATGCAGATCCAGTGCCTCATTCTCACTGCAATGGAAATAGTACTGACTATAGTAGAAATTAGTACCATAAAGCTGCATTAGTGAGCAGAGGACCTGCCGATGACCTGCTCTGCTCCAGCCTCTAAAGATGCTTTACAGAACCAAGTCTTGTGAAAGTAAAGACAGACATCATTACGATTACATTTGGGGTGACCATGCTTGCAAGTGTGCGTGTATGTGTATACAGGGAGGGGTTACATAAAGATCAGAGCAGACTATTAATGGGAGCTGGGGGTTTTTTCCAAATTTTATACATTACTTCAGTCATAAAAAATGAACTTTGCCCAACTCAGTAAACTCCCTTCCCTCTTTGTTCATAATCACTCTAGTATATCCATCATTTTTGATCCTCTACTGATTTCCATTGTTGGGACTTATTTTCTGAGACTTCAGAACCTGAAATTACACTATATATCTTTGTAGATCATTGAACTAACCAGCATTTATTTTAATTTAGTAAGGAAACATTTGGCTGGGTGTGACCTAATAAATACTGTGTCTAAACCAACACAAATATACTTTGCACAAGGCTATAAACCTGTCTTAGAGCTCTAATGATACTGCAATGAAGCTTCAGCTCTCATTAACATGATTCCATCAGGCCTGCATGTTGCATATTATTAATTTTTAACAACAGATTGTAATATAATTTATAGCACTGTGGAGCAACAAAAGCTGAATCTTGGTAGTAATCCAACCTCTTACGTTGATAATAGCTTTAACACTGACCTAATATTGAAAGGTGCACAGGTACAGAGGCCATCAGTCCTAATTACAAATAGGACAACAGGGATAAAACACATCACTTGTCTGTATCAGTGAAAATAAAACTTTCCTTGACAGCAAAGGGCACAGATCTTGCCAAAAGATTACAAGTTTTGTTGCTGATATTGACACAAAAAATAATCAAGAACTTTGTTTTCAAGAAGGACCGTAACACGCTTTCCCCCCCCCATCAAAATTCAATTTTTTAAATTTTTTTTTAACAGGAACAAAATATAGACTAGCTAAAGTTAATCCAGGTACCTATTCTTTAACTCCGTTTGGAGGCAGGAATTAATAGGAACAAGAGCATTATTATGAAGAAAAAGCAAACCTTCAAAATCATTAAGATGATGGACATCAGTACCCTCGCATTGTTCCTCTCCATAGCTTGCTGATGCACAACAGTGAACGCAACCGGTTTCTGCTACGGACAGTAGATCATGGTCCTCAGCACTCTGCTGAGCACTTGGAGAGCCTCATGATCAAACCTTTGCGTGGGAAGGAACACAAACAACTACAAAATGTCTTTAACCCAAGTCAGAGTAACTTCTTGTGCAAGGCAGCGCAATACTATTTCCTGGTTTAAAAGGCATTCTCATCACCAAAATATGCTTTTGTGTTACTTCAATATATTTGCTAGTTCAATCTTTTGTGCAGTACCTAGAAATAAAGTACAGCGGTAATAACGTAATTAGTATTTTCACTAGCTAAATTATAGAGATGACTGCAGAATACAGGATAGTAGCATCAATATTAACAGTTAAGTATTATACAAAAATGACAATTGTTTTACTATAGTCTTGAGAGACACTGTAATTTCCTCTTTCTCCAAGATCCCTTCAAATTGTGTCAGATGAAGAAACTCACAGTATCTGCCCGCTTTTACTTCAACCCAAACTCTAAAAATCATCACTTTGAAGATTTGTTAGGTAAATTTTTGTGGGTTCCTGAACAATATTCCTTTCTGGCTATGGTCTTAGTTACACAGAAGTTAAGTTTTGCCGCATCGACCTCTCATATGAACTTCATTTCCCCAGCATCTCTGCAAGTTAACAAAGGAGTATAGACATACTTCACAGCTAAAGACGATGATGATACACAGGGATTTGTAATAATTACCCAAGACCATAAAAGCAATTCTATGTCAGTGCAAGAAGTGGAACCACCGGCTTTGTAATCCAGTGCTACTGCATATTTCCTTTCTATCCTGGTCACAAGGTGAGATCTAATACTCAAGCTACTGGACAACAAGCAGCCATTAAGGAAGATACTGAGGTAAGCATGCTTTCACAGATTCCTCACCTGAAGGGACAATAGTCATCCACCCCTACATGTCCAGGAATCAGAGGACTCCAATTTACACCACAAGCCAAAGGCTATTCCATGGCATCCTCCATGCCTAAAACTCCCTTTTGTCTAAGCAAAATTCATAACCCCCTAGGCCAAATCAAGATCACTGAGGATCTACCCACAATCCACCCACTTCCTAATTACAGTAACTTTATGCTTTACTTCACCAAATGAGACCGATTTCTTCCTTCACCAGTTCTATTCAGCTCCTTCAACATTTTTTTCATTTTGTTTCTTAAGATGCAGATCACCAGCAGATTGATCACTTCAGATGAGACAAAACAATCCCTTGGTAAGTCCCTCTGGAAATGCAGAACATATTATATGCACAAGAGTTGAACTCCTTGAATTTCCCCTTTTCAGATCCTCTTGGTTTCCAGTCATTCAGATAAAGAATGGAGCTTTTGTAGGCCAGTTAATCCATCCACTGAATGAAATATGGTAAAGTTTTACACATCCACATGTTCTTTCAAGGCGCTGGTTTACATCTGTAGATGTAGTAATAGCTGTAGTAATGTAGACAAAAGTCATGCTCAGGCCCCCAGAGATCTTTAAAGACTTAGGTTGAAAAGTCCTAATGCTGTACTCAAAGGAACTGGCAAAATTATCAAATGGCTGTCTCCACTTACATTTATTTCTGCCAAAGCCCTGGCTTAATTTTCTTTGTGTGTGTCTTAATAAGCCACCTCTGCAAGAGGGACTCTTTCTTGAAATGTTTGTAGGTCATAAGCTCAGAAGCAGGCACTGTTGAGTGGTAAGGCAAGACAAATATGCAAAGGTTGTGTCAGGCTCAAGCTGCAAAATGAGCCTGTTCTTCATCTTCTCTAGCATCATAGTCACATACTACCATGAAAACAGCATTTGCACAATTAATTAAAATGCAAATCTACATTTTATTCTATGAAATTTAGACAAATGATACACACTTGAAGCCTGCCAGAGAAGTAATTACAAACATTAATATAGTTTTAGATGATGGGTTAAGCCAAATGAGAGGATGGAATAGAAATGCTATACATCAGAGCTTGTGAAACACTACAGGAAAAAAGCAACTCTTGCCCTAGCAATGTAAGTCTAAAATACAAATCAGCACTAGTTCTGCTGCAAAGGGCTAGATCTGCCTTGTGCAGACACGTACCTCCAGGGAAGCCTCCAGTCACAAGGGTATGTTCAATGCAGGGAAGCAGCCTGCCAGCAAAGGATTGCTGAGGGGTTCCGAAAGTATGTGGGAGAGGACCTTGCACTGCCACTGCCTAATGGGAGATGGCATCATCTAGGAGAGTCCTGTGACAAGAGGCCATTCTATGATTCCACAAAAACAGCCACTGGCTTAGGACAGAACTGCTTAGCTGGTGTAAAGATGTATTTATGCTAGGTCTGATTTAGATTGTGCTCTGCACAATCAGATCACTTTGAAGGTTTGCCTTGTGCAATCATTTCCTTTGTCAGGAATCAGAAAAAGACTGTGAAAAGACTGTGAACAAATTGTTTAGGCATTGAAATTTAACCCTGTGGAATCCTTACAGTGTAGCACAGTGTGACACAGCAGGAGCACGTTTGTCAGGGGACTGAAGCCTCTTTGCTCTCTCCGCATAAAACATATACATTAGCATTGTGTGGTGTGGGTGTGCTCCCAAGCACATGATGCAGCGATGAGTACGCAGCTCCATGCCTACCCAGCCTCCCATCTGCACTGCAACTGCATTCAGCCCTCTGCACCATTTCTGTTCCGTTAGGGAATATAAAGGCTTCATATCCTTCGACTGTCTGGAAGCCCTTCCCCTATGTTTTCTTTTAGAGATTGTACAAGATTTGATTTTTAAATAGCCATAATGCATGTGAGAAAATCAAGTATTATAACAATCTTTTTAATAGATGTAATGTTTTTCCACTAGTGTCCTAGCATTAATAATGTCAGAATATAAACATCAAAAATGAAAAGGCATTTGGTAGAAGCTAGCCAGTTCCAAGACTTTTCACTCTGATGTGGGCTAAGGAAAGAAGCCAGCTGGTGTGGTTTCTATACCACCATTCATGACACCAACAGTTTCCATCACAGCTAGGCTCCATATAGCAAGGTACTGTGCATCCCCTGCTCCTCCTGAATTGCAGAGTCTATGAGCACCAAGTACTTCACAGCAGGAGCATAGCCCTCTGTAGAATTAAACCTTAATACAAGATAGCCCATCAATGTTTTTGTGAACTGCTGAAAAATATGCTGACAAGAATGAAACAAAATTGTCATTTGGAATTTGGCAGAGAAAAGTCACTCTAAATCACTTCCAACTGCAGTAAGTCTTTGCTCCTGTTTTATGAGTAACAGAAGAGACTACCCCTGTTTTATAAACTCATTCAGTTAATATGTTTAAGAATGTAGACAAGTTTCTCTCCTGCGGGGGTTTTCAAATATTGTCTTTCCTTACAGCTGCCAGTGTTTCAACATCCTGTTCTAGAAACAGTTTATTACTCTTTGAGGGGCAAAAAACACAACCAAACCAACACAAAAAAAAACCCCCACAACACCACCAAAAAAAAACCCAAACAAAAAAACAAAACAAACCCACAAAACCAAACCAACCCCACAACAAACAACAACAACAAAAACCCCACAACATCACAAAAAAACCTGCTGCATATGAGGAAAAGAAAAATGGTTAGAAGAACAAAAAATGGTAAATGACAGTTACATAGTCAGGAAACTAAAAGGTTGTATGCTGTTCCCTGCTGCTACAGTACACCAGAGGAGAGAGCAGAGTGTCTTTACATAAGAAGGCAAAAATATTTCCAGGATGTTCTACAGACAGGCAAGAGCTCATACGTCTAATAAACTCTGGGTCAATGTGATCTGCAACTTCAAGACTTAAGCTCCAAGTGTGTTTCAACTCAACTCTTCAGCAATTCCAGCTCTGGAAGAATAAGTTCTGAGCAGCCTTAGTCCCAACACTCAAATCAGTGGGTCTCGGGTATCCTCAGGTTTCCTCTGAATGTGCTCAGAACTTTGCTGAAAGTGTTCCTGAAGCCAAACAATTCTCTTCTCTTCTGAGCTGCACAAACTTGTGGCTGACCCAAACAGAGCTGAACCTCCCAGCATCCTTCCCTCTGTACCCATGGAAATTCTAAGCTCGCTCTGTCTTTTCCAAGAGGAACAACAATGCACACACCAAATAGTGTATTGCTCCTTCCCTTCACAGTGAATCCTGCCTCAATTAGGAGGACTTTTGCAGAAGATGCAGTATCTACCATGACAGGACCATCAAACTATTATATTATGCAGAAGTCAGCCCTTTAATCATCAGCAGATGTGGTTATTTCTTTATTCAGCAGCTACTAACATGTTTGGAGATGCAAAATCATACCACTTTACTTTCTGAAAGGTAGCAGTAGGAATATCTCGGTGCAGAATGGATTCCATAATTAGAAGAAGCACAGGGACCAGCTTTTACCCCCCTCATGAATCTTGGAAGCTCTAAACAATATGCAAAGGGAAAAGGGGAAAATGGTGACAGCACTGAGAAGGCTAAAATTTGAGTGAGATAACAAACCTTTCTTGTGGAAGGAAAAGGAAATGACTGACTCTAAAAAACCTTCTGTGATAAATCATCACCCCTGCATGAAATTCCATTCATATATGTTGCAATATCTGGTAATAATGTTGGAGTAAAACAAAAAGGAACAAAAATTTAGCAATAAACAAGTTTATAAAGAACAAAATATAGCTTGCTGGAATTGCTGAGCTCTTCAGTACTTCAAACAGTAGAAGGAGATTTCAGAATCAAACAAGAGTTTCAACAGCTGTATTTGTATTACAGCCATAAAGGCATAAATGTGAAATACAGCTTTAATAAAAAACTGAAGTTTACAAAACTGGGTGGTAATTTTCCACCCTTTCCAGAAGTATCTCAGAATATCCAGGGGAATAATACCTGAAAGAGAAACATTTTGTTTGTGCATTAGACTACAAGGCATGTTCTGTGCTAAGTAATGAAACACTATTCATATTTCTATTGATTAGGAAAAAAAATCCTAGCATTAAACACTGGTCAAGGAATGCTACAGTTATTCCACTACAATGTTTTAAGAGCCTGCTTTTCAACTGAATTTATCATTTATATTTGGAAGTCAGGTTTTCAAAAATACATTTAGCTTCTTTTAGGGCATGCAGGTAAGTGGCTAGTTTTTAGATAGGTTCAGCAGCCATAAGCATTGTCTTTCCTGAGAAATGTAGATGTTAACTTCTTTTGAAGTTATGGCCTTTAATAAAAAGCATGCGTTTACACAGAGCCATAGGCTGCCAGATGACAACAGTCTACTGCTGTTCGTCAAGCACAAGCACACATCCCAAAGCTAATGTGAAGTCTACATCAATGTGAGAGACATTGATTCTGGAACAACAACAACAATTATCACAATGACCTTCTCTCTCTAATGCCAACTCAAGGACAGAGATTATCCAATAGGTTTTCATTAGAGTAGGACTCTATGGTGCCATTATTGTCCTGCTGTCATTCAGTTGGTTTTCCACAATGGACCAGCTACATGATTCCAACATGCAAGCATCACCAAAACTGCATTTAGCTGTTTTCCAGGTTAAGAGTATCTGAAATTTATTACTGTGTTATCCTAGAAACATAGATCTCAGTACATTTCTGGATTTTCAAGCATGTAAATTGTCACCTCTGAGCCCTGGAAGTGTTCTCTACAAAGAGAGAGGAACACACTTCCATGTAATGCATGTCTAAACCGTATTCAAGTAGAAAACCTCAATGTTTTCACACTTAAGGAAGATCATTCACCTTGCTGATTTTAATTTCTGGATGATTTCTGCACAATGTATTCTTTTTAAAATTCATTTTAGTTCTCTGATTGTAGTTAACTTTTCAATGCATTATTATATTCAGTCTGAGAACAGCCTGAAATACCAGGTCTCCAGGACAAAACCAAAGCTGGAGTCTATTATAGCAGCTGTGCCTCAGGCAGCACAACCAACATCAGGCAGTAGCACAAAGAGGCAAGCAGGAGATGCTCAAAGGGGCTCTTTTCTTTATTACATCCCAGACTACATGAGTAACCTTGTTTCATTTACAGGGAAAAAAATAGCTGTAACAAAGAAACATTAATTATATCCAGAAAAGCGCAAGCAAATGCCCTCTCTCCCTCTGAATTATTAGCTGCAGAATAGTTTCTTTCTGATTTTCCTTTTACCCATTTGACAGCCAGTGGCTTTTCCTTGTGGAGACAAACAGAGCTTCATTTTGCATGACTTAGTTTGTAGCTACTATTAGCTGAAGAACTCTGTTGCCATAATTAAAATTGATGATGCAGATTTTCAGAGCCTGTAGAGGGAGTGCACAAGTACAACATCCTTTTGATGTGTTGATGGAGTGAAGGACTGGTAAATGGATATCTAGAATCTAGGAGGGCATTTCTCTCATTATTACAATTTAGGATGGTGACATTTTGACTATAAGCTATTTAATAGTGTTTCTGTATTCATTAAGGGCAAAGTTCAACTTGGTGCAGACAGCTGGTGTATGGTCCTTTTATATAACACTTAAGCCTCATGATGAGGCTGGGGGAGAAAGGGCAGCTGTGGGCAGAACAACTGTGCAGGAGAGCCTCTGGACCCTCTGTACATCAGAGGAAGTTTCAAAGGAGCCTCTGAATACACTAGTTCAGACAGGCTCTTAGGGAAGTCAAAGATGCAACCAAAGATTCACCAATACCTGTATTCTGGAGCCTGAGTAATCCATGAGTAAGTTACCAAGATAAACTAAACTTGCCACAGACACTCATTAATATAAGAGCAGCTGGGCTGAAGCCTCCAAGTCTGGGTAGTGCAGGACTGACTTGTCTTCTCAATTTCCTGCAAGAGCCTGATTATTTGGTCTTTGTTTACAGACAAAGACATTTGATTTCAAAAAACAATCAGAAAAAAGAAAACATTCAAAAGTATGTGTCCAGTGGTTGTGTTACCACTGGGGCAGTTAAACAAATAGTATGCTGGTTTATTAAAAATAAAATACATGCAGAAGTTAAATGAATATTTTACACCTTTGTCTATTTTAAACCTATCCTGGGTTTCCTGTGAAAAACATCTAACAATGTTATAAGGATGAATATTTTAAATTTCATTTTCCCCCACCTTACTATTTCCTCTGGATAGCAATTGTTAATAGTGTTGATATATTCCTGAAGAAGTGACCCAGGTTCTGCTTTTATTTCTTGAATCTTTTTAAGTCCACCAGTTGTTACAAAGAGACGACGTGCTTTACTGTCATGTGGTAAGACCTACACAAAGAAAAGTACATTAAAAAAAATAAGAATATTTTCTTTTAAAGGTACCTCTATGCTACTAGGCTCAAATACTGCTTATCTGTTTTTAATTCAGAGGACAGATAAAATGGAAGATCAGTGGTATAACATCTGTAATGACTACTGTATTTTAACACCCAACTGTACAGGAAAAAAAAAACACCAACATAAACCTGCCCTTTATGGTTATAAAATAATTTACCGTGTAATACATAACGTATATAAAAATAATGAATTTAATATTTATCTTTACGTAAATAACATTTCTTGAATTATTCCTATGGAGACAATAAGATTGTGGAGATTAAATAGATAATAAAAGCAGAACACTAACATGGAATAACAACAGCATCTGTTCCACTTAAACCAAGTTATTCAGGTCTTTTATGTCAATTCCCACAGTTTAATTGTGGAGCAGAATTTTATATCACTATAATGATCTAGTATAGATTAGTGCATGAAAACAATACTGAGAATTGTTGCAAGTGAACAATGCAGCCTTGAAGCACTACATGCTACTACTAAATTCCTCGATATTAAAATCCTACAACACACTGTGTAGCCATGGAAGCCTTTTACAAACACACACACAAAACAAAAATTGAAGTTTCTGCAGCCAAAGGGGATGAGAAGCAGAAATGATCAGACAATACATTCTGCCCTCCCTAAGTGATGCCAATATGCAGCTCTGTCCAGAGGGAGGGAGGGAGGGAGGGAGGGGCTGGACCAGGCAAGGGAGAATGACAGCATGTAGTTCATAGGCCCATATTTTTTAAAGGAAGAAAAAAAAAAACATGCATGAGAGAATGCAAGCCATCAGCTACATCTTCAACAAAACCAGAGAGTTACATACTATGGGGGCAAAAGCATTTTGTAAGCCTTCACACCGGTCAGACAAATCAAGCCACAGATTTGACTGTATCACAGGTGTAAAACAAGAGCCTCGAAGGAGGACGGGATTGTCTAAAAGTATGAAGGAAAAGACAGATGAAATTTCTGCCATGCATATAGGCAAGCAGTCTTCAATTCTCTGGTCCCTCTAGGCTGCACAAAATCAACAGACAGGTACAGAAAAAAACAGGGGAGCATAGAGTCTTCTCCCTGTTATATGCTCCATAGAAGTGTCAGGAAGAACTGTGATCATTTTGTGGAGCGAGCTGAAAAGATGGCTGTTTCCATGCGTCACCCCAACAAGAGCTGCCAACAAGGAACTAGAAAGGATACAGGATATGGCCCTTTCCTTGCCTTCCTCCTCCACACTGTGACTCCCAGGCTGGATAAAACATCAGAAATCTCTCTTGGAAGAGGCCCTAAAGACAGACAGCACCGCTGAGACACAGTGCCTTCCCCCAGCCCAAACTGAGACAGTACAGAATTGCACAGACGCTGGAAACGATAATGCTAAAATGACACAGTGCAGCACCAAGAGCGGAGAGCATCCCACTCAGAAGCACAGCTTAGAAATAAGGCTTTTACTGTGCTATAAATAAGACCACAGAAGTAATACACTACAGCTCTAAGAATAAGAAATTTCCAAGCTATGGTACAGGAGAGAAAAATGCTTTTACTGCAGAGAACTTAACTTTAAGCATATACTTCAGAAGAGCAAATGCCAGACAAGTAGAGTTTGTTTAATACAACATAGGAGAAGAACAAAACAAAAGAAACCCCAAACCATCAGCTGATATGAAGGGTACAAAACCACTTCAACAGCAAACACCACACAAATCCATACACTGGTTAATCAATCACTATGCACTCAGCTCATTAATAGCTCCAGTCCGCACACAGAAGCAAAAGGCACTGGATTCTGTACAAATATCCAGTCTTTAACAGACTTAGCAAGAAGACAGGACAAACCTAAGCACTACAAACAGTAGTGCTTCCAGATCTGTGCTAATCAGAACTGAATACTGAGAGTGGTTTATTTGGACATTTCCAGAAAGAACATCTCACCAAGAGATCCTGGTACCCCCGCTAACAGATTACACTGCAGAATATTGCACAGTGTAAGACTAGTCTGTAGTTGAGCAAGATTCCCAACAGCTGCTGAACACTGCAGACACTGGAAATCTCCTGATTAGTTAGCAATTACTTAAATAATTTGAAATATTTTGATAAATTCTATCACTTTTTACATGCTATGTTCAACTCAACAATGTAATTAACAACAAACAGTTTCAAATTTTGAGAAGTATGAGAAAATATTTGGGATTTTTTTACACTTTCTTGAGACTGAAAATTAATGAGGATAAAACTGGTGAAGCCTTTATACTCTAGATTATTGTAAAATACCTGATTTAAGTCACTCCAGTAGAGACAGCTTGTACTTTATCTAAAACAGATGTGACTGGGATTTATGTGATACATTGGCTCAGTGAAAATATTTGCACGTGAGTTAATATTCCACTTAATCTCAAGAGGCAAGGAAGAAAAAAAAAAACAAAAACCAAAACCACCTTGCTTATAAGCAAATGTTCCCAGTCTTAGGATCAACTATGGCAGGTTCCAGATGAAATAGAATCCAGCTTTATCAGACAAAAGAATGGGATGCTCCAAACTGCTTCTGCAGAGGATGTTTGAGGATCCTGAGAAAACAACTGAGACCTTTAGAGAGACTTCATCTTTGGAAAGACAGCTTCCTCGTTAAATGGAAAACAATTAACATATTACTCATGAAGCAGAGCCTTTTCTTACCTTACTAAACTGCCCAACAATATGTTTCATAATATTGGGAGGGGCATCATGCAGCAATGGTTCAAGTGCTGGAAGATGCGTGCATTTCTGAAGGATGTTTTTTAAGGCACTTTTAGCCTATTGAAATGCAAAATAAAATTTCTCTAGTGAGACATCAATGAAAACAACAAGAATTCATGTTATACATCACTGAAGTCTGATCAAAAACCCCCAAAAATTGATCAGAATTCTCAAAGAGCTTTTTCTGAATAAAAACTATTATATCTATCAGATCACTTAATGAAGAATCAATTTTCTACTTAGATTTATTAAACCTGAAAACCTACAGTGCATCATATTCTCATTACTATATCTACAGTCAAAGTAATGGCAATTTTCCTTTGACTACAATGGAAGCAGGACTAGACCCTTTAAGTAAATTGAAGTACTGTAATAAAATAAGAAAGCTAAATCAAAACATATTTAAAAGATTGTATTTTAGAAGCGGCTTACCAGGGGAGTCTGATAGTCTGGGATAGCAAAGTGCACTACCATCCAGGCAGGAAGGAAAAGAGGGAGTGAAACAGTTGTACATCAGTGCTTAGTTTCTGAAAACAGACTCAATGTTGACTGCTACAAGCAGTAGTGACCTTCTTGGGTAGGATTATAGGGACAACTAATTTGTCCTTGATATTTTGATGACCACTAAAAATGACTATCCAAGAGTTATTCTTACAGATTCTGAAATGTTATACTACAGTGGAATGTACACAAACATAACACAACATGGAAGACCACGTCCTGTCGTAATGTATCAGTTGGTTCACTTACTGTCGCTCAAAAATACACTTTACCAAACCGCAGCTCTATTAGTTCCCACACAAGGAAGGTCCTAAATGTGAGCAGTTGTATGTTTTCAAGAGCAGAGCTCTGGGTATTTGTTGCAGTTTTATTATAATAATAACAATGTAAGCAAATCTACTACAAGGACTGTAATATTTTGTACAAGAGCTTATACTTAAAAAAAAAAAAAAAAAAGTGGATCATTAGAAATTAGTCACTCCCAAGAAATTATAGCAACTCTGTTCTAAACTGGGAAGAAAATGAGGGACTAGACTGCTGTGACTGTACCATATGATTTGGTATGCACCATATGCACACTCATTAGGACAAGCCAGTCCTAACAGATGACACAGCCTTTGGACACCCTACACCCAGGAAATCCGTGACTCGATGAACATCAATAAAAGCACATATCATTTAGTAGTTTTTAAGCACTTAAACCTGTGAATTACAATAAATAGCTCGTATTGCAGATACGACAAATATACTTGCTTTCATCTGAAGATCTTCTGAACTGCGTATGTCCATATACATGGCAAGCAGCGTGGGCAGCACATTCGCTACTGCAACAGCACGTGCATGCTCAGGAGTGTGTCTTCCAATCTGTCCCAGGGCCCAAGCAGCTGCTGCTTTAATATGATCTTCATGTTCTTCTAGCAAGCAGGCACACAGTGGTGGTATTCCCTGCAGCATTAATCAAAAGCACAACCTTTACAAATCTACACCAGGGAAAGACGACAATCTCTATCAGTTTCAGATTAGAAAATGTTTCTCTATTTACACTTTTCTAAAATAAGCTATAAAGGAATGCATACTAGTGGTGTCATATTTTTATAACATCATGACTAACAAGAATTTTTAATAAATCTTAACAAATCTAGTTAAAGAAAGAGAGAAACTGATTCAATTATCCTAAGTCAGAAGACAGTTTGAGCTAACACACAAATTTAAGGGATAAAAGGAATACATGACACAATTCAGGCTGTAGTAAGAGTAAAGACTTCAGTTTTGTCACACTGAAAATAAAAGAATTTGAGTGTTTATGAATCTATGACAGCAATATAAGACCAAAGGGCTCAATCATTGAGTCTTTTTTATTTTTTTCTCCATAGCACTAAATTTCAACTTATCAACTTCTTTTGAGTACAGTGGTTCATGTTTGATCCAGTCATTTCCAGAAAGGTTTGAATTCTTGAAGACATCAAGAGATGGAGAATACCTCACTCACATCCAGCTGTTACTGAAGTTCTTCTGCTGCAGGGTCAGAGTCTTTATGCTTTCTCCACAGGATTATGGACCTACTTATTAGCTGGTATTTTATGCCAGGATACTTCAATAGGAATCATACTACTTTAAGTAAGTCAAGGCTACTAAACTTCTAACTAGAAAACATTTTCTCCATCCCAAAAATTACTTTTTAGTCTTTTCTGCAGACTCTTTAGTTTTTTTCCAAGATCCTCTTCAAATACAAATAGAACTATATGTACTAGTACAGATAGATTTAATTTCTCTTTTCTGGCAATGCCTCATCTTCCACTCTTTCATATCCCAAAGGACAGAATTGTCTTTTTTTTTGCCCCTGCACTGCAGCAGAAGACCACAATGAAGTGTTTGTCCAGTATGATCCCAAAATTCATTTTTCAAAATTCATTCTTTCCAGGATAAAATACCACAGAATAGAGCTATCACTTTACAGCATAACATTGTAGGTGTGCAGCTGCATGTGTTAATGCCACAGTGCATTTCTTTCAAATGGTTCCAGTTTGCCAGGCCCTGTCTTCAGCTCTATGTACCACTCCACAGGCTTAGTCCCCCCAATGCAATTTATTTTTTTTTAATTGGTTTCAGTTTTATTTGGGTTTCTTTGGTGGATCATTCATTAAAATATTTAATTTCATGAGAATTTGCACAGATGTCTGCAAAATCTCTCACTGCATAACTCTCCCATTGAGTTATGGTAGCAAATATTATTACTCTTCAAAAATTTATCACTTAGGTACTTTCTCATTAAATTAAACTTCGATTCATCCTACTTAACATCAAGCACTCAACAGCAGAAGCTGCTCTGGGTATCCCCGAAAATGGAGGGACAGAGACACATCAGAGAAGAAGGGCCTCCTGAAAGGACAAAGAACAAATGTCTATTTCTTTAGTTTCCAAATGCAGAAGAGCGCTTTTTTTTCAGTCACTCCTACCTTCCCTGTATACTTACTGATGCTATGTTGTTGCAATTTCCATTTTTCAACTTCCATTCCTAGTAAAAGACATTTCTGTTCCTCCATTTTTATTGTTGTCCACTCATACAGTATATTTCAAATGACTGACACAGTGTAAAAATGGGCCAACGATGCTCAGTGAAATTACTTAATTTCTCCCATCATTAGTTGACATTATTCACATCAGAATATTATGTCAGGCATTAATTTCACCTATTGTGAATATTGCAAATCCTGTCCTTTCTATATCATTGCCCAGAAGAATTTATTTAAACGTGAAAATGCATAGCTTATGTCACTTGCACAACTGTATCAAACCGTGCTACGTTAGAAACTGAGGTCTTTTCAAGTCTGAAGATTTCTGTGGCACATACTAGCAAAGTCATGCTAGTGCAATGAAGAACGTGCCATTAAACATCCTTCTTTCAAAAAAGGTTTTGATGTAGCCACAAATATTCATTTTAAGAGGAAACAGATCACAGAAATCCACTGAGTTATTTTCTTTACCCATGCAATTGCATCACAGAAAAATCATGTACTGTAATACAAATGGATGCTCACAAACTAATCGAGGTTCAGCTTCATAAAGACATACTTTGAGGTTACCCCAATTTCAGCCAGAGCAAGCAACGGTATTTGAAGAAAGTGCATTCATCAACAGCAAGCAGATAATTCTGTCACAAAATACATTCTCTGTCTATGTTAATTTGTATGTCTTTCTCCGAATACCGCTAAAGAATTATAGGAAGACGACAGAGTGATAGCTAACCTTGGAGACAATCACTGCCATTGACAGGTTCTCCGAATGAGCTGCTACATAACCAAGCATCATGATGCCAGGCAGTCTGACAGTCCCTCTGCAGCTGCCAATACAATCAATCACAGCAGCAACTCCACCTGCATTTACTATAAGCTGTGAAAGCTGAAACGATAAACAGAAGAGATTAGAAACTGTGAAGTATCAACAGGCATAAAACACTACATTAGAAAATTCTTTAAATGTATTGCTCCTGATTTGCAAAAAGCTGGAATAAGAGTGATGTATCATACAGACCATTAGGCAGTAAGTGTGTCACAAAGCAGGAATGAAGCTGTTTTGCTACTTTTTTTGAATGACTTTACTGCAAACAAATCAGGACTCTGACTTCTTGATGCTGTATAGCATGGAATGACTTACTCTCAACTCCATTAGTATACTCCAAAGAAATGTGCCAATGACACCTAATAAATTAACATCCTTGAAGACACACCTACTGAGACAGATATCCTTTCATAGTAGTGCCTACTCATTCCCAAGCCAACATCCTCTGTTCTGTGCAAAGACAGAGGGAAGGGCCATGCCTCCTCTCACATGCATTCTAGATAACCTCTGTGGCATAAAACCCTTTGTGGATCCCCCCACACCGTGGCATAAAGCCAAAGACAACTGTCAGGCATGCACAAAACTGACTTGGCCCACATCATTCTGCCATGTTATGGTACTCTCAGAGAGGGAACACACTTGATGGGCAATGGAATTTGCCCCAGAATGCCAAATTATATAGCCTTGTTTATAAATGATAATCAAGCTATGCAACACGTTTCCTTCTAAAAGGTATCACTTCTCACATCACTTGAGAGACAGCAGTAGAGTATGTATAGTATCAGTAATCCATAGAAATTATTTTAATTTCATATTATGATTATTTTCTTCTATCTTGCTAGGTATATCCTATTTTTCCCAAAGATTCCAAAGCAAAATAAACGTGTTTTAAAAGTCAAATTTAAATGAACAAAACTGAGGCATGTGGATTTCCAATCCAGTTGACTGCTATATGTAAAATCCACCCTTACCTTACAGTGTTTAAAAGGGGATTGTTTTATTCATGAAGTTATTAAGTTATTACTTAGGAAAAACTGTTCACATGTTTGTACACTGCAGCCAGTGACAACCAAGTCCTCTGTCTGGGCACAGCCATGTGCACTTCGATGCACAGACAGACTCCCCAGTGCTGTGACCCTCAGGCCCTGCTGCAGGTCCTCCCAATCCTGACCTTCACCTGAATTTTACTGCATATGTAGAGAGAGAGGTAAGATCAAAAAGCCACAATGCTCGCATGACTGGCACCGCCAGCTCCTCTGGAAATGTTGTTTGCCCATATGTCCCTGCTTCAGCGTGCATTGCTTAGAATTGCTTATGGATGGACAAAGATCTGTATTGTCACTCAGAAGTCAAACATGGATTGTGACTTCCCACTGGGAGTAACCAAGACACTTCCTACAGTTCCTTTGGAGAGCTGCTAGAATGGCCAGTTCCCCTTGCATGGAGGATCCTGTGCTAGCAGCTCTCCTGACTTGCCTGCAGTCTCGTTAGTGTGACCTCTGGCTTCTGACTCTAGTGCCCCCTTTTGATAATTTCTTCACTTTTTTCAAAAAAAGTGAAGTTGCATTGCTTGAGGTGCAGGGAGAAAGCAGGAAATGTGACAAGACTACAACCTTTAATCAGTCACAGCTTAAAAAGTAGCAGGGTGAAGAAACAGCACAATATTCATGTTTAAACACTTCTTGGTGGTTAGTATCATGATTTTGAAATGGCTGTGCTCAGCATTAGTGCTTTCCACAAATGCATTGCTTGTATTTCATTCCAGAGTCATATTTAAAGCCTTTTAATTATCTCTGTGGTCTGACAGATTAACATACTTGTAATTATTTGTTTTTCCTATTTATTTTCTATTGACTTTGCCAAACATCCCCACCTTCCTGTATCAATTTTTGGCAAAAACACTGCAAATGCCAAGACTCAAATTACAAACTCATTCTAATAAAAGAAACTATCATCAGTTTAATAACGAATAAGATAATTTTTTACATTCATTGTCATTGGAAAAATAATTAAAATGTGATCCCAGCAGCCCAGAAGATTTTTTTAAAAAGACATACATAATCTCTTTTTGTTATAGGATGATCATGTCGTTTATTAGCTGGTATCATGACTTCTGGGAGGCTTTTCTCATGATACTTTTAATATCTAGGGCTGACAACACTGTCAGCCTAAAACTCCCTCTCTGCACAGATATCTTATGGAATGAAGTAGCTAGGTATACATTATATGATTCCCAGTTTCCTAACCCAATTCACATTCAATACACATCTCATATCAGCAAGCATTTCCATATTTTTCCAATGAACATGCCAAACAGCTATTTGCCCTCCCTTTCGAAAAGCAAATGACAGAATAATCCTGCATTTTATTTAAAGTGTAAAATCTAATGATATGACCTTGTATTTGCATTTTCAAGGTTTTACCTCAGGCGTATGCTTTGCTATCTCTCTAATTAAAGTTGCACCATTTTTCTTGACATATTCATCTGAGTCCTTCAGGCATGTGAACACAACTGGGAAAATTTCTGCTTCAACCACCAACTCTGCAAGATCCACTGAATGCTTTGCTATTTGGCTTAGAGCTGACAGCACCTGACGCTAGTAAATAAAAATTGTTATAAAATCAATAGTATACAAACATCTCACAACACACAGTCCTCCTGTACACACAAATCTATTGCACTAAGCAAAACAAAGCGGGATAAGGAAAACAATTACAGCTATTTTACAATTCACTGAGTCAATTCATGCACGAATATAATGGCACAGAACATTCGCTGGTTCCTGAAAAAAAGTTTCTCTTTTGTTTTATCCCATTCATGCTTGCTATATATTAAAAAAGAAAAAACAGTATATATATATACACACACCATTTTAAAGTGTAATTTAAAATTTACTGAAATCTATAGAAAGTATCTTTATTTGCATAAGTTTGGTCTATCAGACTTTATATAAAGAATTTTCATCTATTTGAAGTGGCATTTTTATGTTGTCTTCTGTTGGAGTAAGACAGAAGAATTATATTAAGAATTTTTTTTGTCAGTTAAACTCTAGTGATTAAACCTTTGACAACAGCTATTCACATCAGATAGCACATTCTAAAAAGCAGTAACACATTTAATATTAGCTGGTCTATGGTATAATCTTAAGTATGCAAAACCTTTTTTGTAACTGCATTGTACAAATTTTATCTCTTAAAAATATCTGTTGCATTCTTCATATACTATATAATTTTTAAAAATAAAAGTAAAAAAATTAAACAATCATACTCTAACTTTAAAGATTAGTTTAGCTGTTCCTCACAGAGCAGCAGTTTTTATCCAGTAGCTAAATCTGTGAAAATGTTCAGAACTCTTTGTCACTATGTCGTGACATTTTGTTAGCATCCAAAACAAGAGCTTCCTAAATAAATACACACATCAGTGTCTTTGATTCAATATCAAGTAATGACTTGTATAACGGAGATTGTAAAAGATAATTTTTAAATGTACCTTCAGTTTAGCATCAGGGTTCAGGATCATCTGAGCTAAGTGAGCGATAGCTCCTGCATCCACTACTGTCTGTGCTAACTCTGGAGAATGCTTTGAAATATCACTGAGAGTTGAAGCAGCAATCCTTTTCAAAGCAATTTCTGGCTCCTGGATACAGAGCACTAAAAGAGGAACAGTGCCTGCATCCACCACAGCTTGTGACAGTTCTGTAGGTCCAAGGAAAGTAATTAAGTGAGTATGGGTGACTGACCCTTGTGCAAGCCATTTTTCACCCTGACAGATACAGCAAAGGAAAAAGGGGAGGGTGTAGTTCACTGTCTCGACATCTGCATTTCAAATCAGCCCTCCTGGTTTCATAAACCGTGTGGACCAATCCACAACTGAAAAGAATGCAGGTCAATAGATGGACCCCCATTTACATGCACACATTTGAGGTAGATTAGGCTGAAATGGTTTGTTATTCTGTTTTTTCTTTTTTTAAAGTAAGCAGATGTCAGCTGTTTAAACCCTGGCTATTCTACACTGATCAATAGGGAAGCATTTTATGCATGGCTAACAACAACACAGAAAGCCAAAGTACCAAAATTTTACCAACCACCTAATTAGAGAGCATTTTACCCTTTTTAAATGATAAGCAGATATTAGCATAGATCAAATGCCAAAAAACAGAAATATAAAAAACATATATAAAAGATTTATCTTACATAAAACATCGGGAAAATGGAATTTGCCAATCAAAACTAGGCTTTGCTATACCATACATGGGACAAGACAGAATTTATATTTTAATGACATGAAAATGTTATCATACAGAATTAGACAAATGAGAAATATCATCAGTGGGATATTGTGTGTCTGTACAATATCCTTAACTAACTGCACTTTAAATATAAAAAAAAAAAGGAAACAAAAATACTATCTGAGCATACGATTAGCTGACATGGACAAAAATTACATGATTAGAAATTCATTAGCTCTCTCTGTGTATACAGCATTAATCACAGTCCTAAAATAAGAATTACTGGATATCAGAGGCAAAAATTATATCATAACCAAGCTGTGTTTTTTTAAAAGAGCGTTGAAAAACTGGTAAAAATCATGGAAAATTCAATAATCTATTATTAGTTTCTTAGTTCAGTTTTGCTACACCTTATTATGCATATCCATTATTATCTTTAACATTTATCTTGACTTACAGTACCATGGCAACATATGGCTGTTGTATTTCAAGACTCTAACTTAGCTTTTGATTTATAGTCCATCCATAAAGAGATTTTCATACTAAGAAAAATATAGCATACTTCATTAAATATACATAGACTAATATAGTTTTTCATTAAATCAGTAAGTCATGTCATCATTACATTGTTAATATCCAAATAATATTCCTGACCACATTTGTTTTCACTTAGTGAGTTATAGCCACACACTCCAATGCATGTGATAAGTCAAATATTTACACTGCCTGTTATTTTATGATACAGTATTTTAAAAGTATAAATACTATCTCACAAAATTATAATAAATAAAGCAGTAATTTTTAAACTAATACAAAATTAACCCTTGAATGTTCACTTTTTTAATAACTATTTGACTGGAAATGTAAAGTGTGCATCCTCATACAACATACACAAATAGTAAGATTTCAAAACCCAAATGCTGTATCTTCAGTTTTAGAAATTTGAAATTAAATGTACCTGAAACATATCTGAAAACAAACCTAAAAACTAGCTAATCAATACAACTGGTATAAACTACATTCAGCTTTTCATGTAAAAAGCCATACTTGATTTCTTCAAATTGTATTTTGATGATGTACACTGACCAAGTGGAATACTGACCAACAGCCTAGATTAATTCATCCAATCGTGTGCCTCAGAAGCAACTTCAGAGCAACCAACTCAATTGCCTACAGTTTGCTAGGAGATGCTAATACCAGGAAAATCATGTCAAGAGGGACAAGATATTACTAGAAGAACGGGCTTCTCTGATGCCTTATGAGCTGAAATCATTAAGTTCAAGTAGGGAGAGAAAGAGCAATACTCTAAGGTTAGTACAGTTACACCCAAGCATGCAAAAGTAACCATAAAAGTTATTTTAAAATAAGAGCAAACTAAGAATCTGATTCAATTTACAGAATCACAGAATAATCATGGTTGGAAAGGACCTCCTAGATCACCAAGTCCAACCACACAATTTAGATCAGCTCTTGCTGTTAGAAGTCCAGTATCATTTAAATACTGATGGTTACTGTTGGTCACAGGTAATTAAATGGTTGTTCTTCCAGCAGTGCTTATAAGGTTCATGACTAATAATTTACCACATGGAGGGCTGGACCATGTGTCAAAAGATAGACAAGCAGTAAATGGACTGTCAGAAAAACAGGGAAGCTGAGGCAGGGACAAAAGAATCTACAGAACTTCCCATCACATTGCCCTGCAAACTCAGTCCAAAACTAGAATTCTAAGTATTAAGAATTCTATTGTAACTGTAATTCTTTTTTTCTCAAAAGGAGGCTCGATTAACCTTCTCATCTGGTAGAACATATTTAATTCGGACTACATATCAAAGATTCACGAAGCTTTGCTATCCAGTTACAAAACACAAACACAGGTGAAAAAAAACCAAAACAAAGGCTGAGAAAGAGTTAAAGGACAAAATACAGTTGTGAAGAATAAATTTTTAAAAACCCAAATATTTAATCAAACAAATTACAACAAGCCTTTTCTGAACACTATGTCAAGACTTCATTATAAGGGCAAAAAGAAGACCAGCAGCTGAAGAAAAGGAAGACAGAAGACAAAAACTAATTTATCAGCCTCATTTAATTCCACAGAAACTTATGAAAACCCTGGGCTTGGAACTTCAGTTTGGGGTACAGCTCAAGGAACCTGTCCAATTACTCTTCTGTATGTGAGTGATGGTAGGAAAGATTATTCTATATATGCTCAGACACAAGAGAACTAAGATGAAAACCCCACTATAAATTAGTTGCTTTTGTCCTGAACAATATAAGGAAGACTTTAGCAAATGGAGATACTGCAGACCTGAAGACAGACTGACAGGGAGGTAGATGAAAGACTGGTAAAAAAAGACTTTGGAGTTCAAGATGTCACCAGTTCAACTAGACATTGTACTAGAATTGTACTGATCTGTCTCAATAGAAAAGTACTCACCAGGGACTATGAAATTAATTCAAAGTAAGTTGAGGCCTACTAATGAGTTTACGTGATCAGGAAGAGCGGAAAGTGAACAAAGAGGAGTCAATAAGATCCTGACTACATACCCACTGAAATCAATGGAAAGTCTTACTGAACTGATCTAAACTGGTTTAAGGTGTTACCAAAAAAAAATCCATGCTAATATTAACATGTTGGCAATAAGGATATGGATTAAATATATATATAGTGTGTATATATATATATATACACACACACACACACATATTAAGGAGAAAAGATGAAGGTGAGAAAGTGAATGTGCAGATCATCCCCAGAGAAGGAAAATCATCTCTGAACAAATGCCATACTAACATAGTGGAGCAGCAACAAAACCTTCTTTGCTTGGAAGCAAATGCAAGTTTCAGTCCAGACCAGGGTTCTCAAACAGACCCTGCTGTGGTGGCAGGTGTATCCACAGGAAATAAGAGGTTTTGACCAAAACAAACACCAATACTGTATTTTTCTGAGGACTTTGTGGTCATGTAATGGCCACAAAGGAAGACTCTAATCCCCACAAGTAGTCCAAAAGCTGCGCTTCAGAATCACAAGTTTATGCAGATTGCTACAACCACTGTCCTAAAGATTCCAGTGGAACCAGTGGGAAAATCTTTCACCAGGAGAAGGATGGAGGTCATTAATCACAGCTTAGATCCTGGAATAAGATAAAATTATTGCTGGACTGAAATAACTGAAGAGCTCAGCAACATGGTCTAACCTTGTAGCTGACCCTGCTTTGAGCAAGCAGGTGGACTAGAGACCTCCCAAGGTCCCTTCCAAGCTGAGCTATCCTGTGATCCTAAGAGTACTACTGGCTGACAGAAAATGAGCATAACTCTGCTCTCAGCAATATGCTTGAGTATAAATAGTGTTATTTAATTTTGTTTTCCTATCAATTTATAATATTCTGAAGCAGGTACGAGACGATTAGCACATTATATCTTTTATGTTGGCAAAGAAATGGAAAGCTGAGTTACTCATATCTCAGACCTAAGAATTTTGCATTTTAAACATAACTGAATATGGGAGAAGTAAAAATTTACAAAGCATTTTTCATGGACCTGATGGTATTTTGATGGTATTTGAAACACTTTACACTTCTTTTCAAACACAAATAGTAGAAATAATGAATAGCAAAATTACAGCACACTGACCTGTATATTTTGGGAGTAAAATCAGCATCTGAAATTCAGCTCAAATGTATCTTCAAGAAAGAGCAGAACTGCAAGAGCTGTTCCTATATTTTGGAATCTGACCTGGCAAGACCTCTAGTGTCTTGAAATCTTATGAGACATCTGTCTTGACCTAACATCTCACAGGCCTTCTGGAGACATCTGTTCACAGAACTGCACTTTAAGACATTGTTGTATGAAGACAGTATAGAACTTGCTAACTAGGGAATGTTTTCATGGGGGGGCGGGTGGAAAAAAAGGGAAAAAGTAGTCTTGATTTCTCAAAATTGAAGTCTTCATGGGAACATACATACACCACAGTTCCTAGAGAGCAGGAATGGTGATGGAATTTCTGATTAATAGCAGAGACCCTCCCATTGCAAACAGTTACCATCAAATGCTGGGAACCTTTCCTTGTAATCAAGGAAAAAGAGGTTCACATCCTGCCTTAAGACAGAATAGGACTTTTATCTGTCTCCCACATACATCACAGACATATGCCCTAACTATTGAACATTTCTTGCTGAGTAAATAAGCCTCCCTAGTCTTTTCAGGAGAGGAAGAAAAAAAAAATAAATCTTGCCTTAATGTTGTCCCAGTTTGGAACTGAAACAATTTTTGAAACTGAAAAACCCTTTTGTGGGTGGGGAAAACCATTTTGCACCCAACTCTATTTTTAGAGTTTAAGCTGCAATATGCGTCCACAGACAGTCAATGACAGAAAATTATAACTGCCAAATTTTGTCAACACAAGTATGTGAGTCTAATCCAGAGTTTCTTGAGCGTTAACCACCAGATGTTGGTAAGAACAGGTCCATCTATCTTTGTATCCCATCTCCCAAGAGTATCCTGTTGCAAAGGCATGCACGCAGGAGTGTAAGAAATGTACCATGCACGGAGTGATCTTTCTTCAGTATAACTCCTCTACTTTCAGTAACCATTTTAGAGACTTCCTGTGACTATGTTACAGAGGAAGGTAAATCCCCCAAATTGGCCATAGCTGGGCAGAGGAAGAACAAATTTTTTTTTAATTATTATTTATTTATTCCGCCCCCCCCTTCCTTTTTTTAAACTTTATTTGTTTGGGAGTTTTTAACTGATTATATCTAGTGATCTGTCTATATCCTGATGCTTATAGCTTGGTAGCACTTGTAATTTCAATGTAATTTCTGAAAATGCTGTCCTTATTGCTGGCATAAATTGACATGAGACGTGTCAGTGAATAACTAATTCATAACCACAGAATAAAAGTTTGTACAAGAGTTGTCTTCAGAATCCCCACACCACCTCCATCTTTGCAGACAATGCCATCACAGAGTGAACTGGATCACCCTAAAGATCAGTCAGCATTCATGCAGTGAATAGCATGAAGGGCAACTGAAGTAAGTCAATATTGATTTACTGACAAAACAAAACTGCAGAAACGTTTATGTTAAGAGTAACACAGACATACACTTACATTACACTCATTTATACAAATGAAAATGACACTTAAACAAATATCTTTCAGATGGTAGCAACAATTATTTTCCACGAAAGGTGGGATTCAGACCCAATTACCAAAAGATAAAAGATCTTAACCACAGAGATGCCCCAAGAATTAATTTGTTCCCCAGAAAAAGCAGTCTGTTAGAAAGTGCTGACAATTTTGGAGTCTGTCCCACTAAGCCCTCTCTCTAAGTGGGAAGGGGAATCCCCCCATACCTTCTGCAGTCCAACGCTCCATAAAGATTAAAAAAAGAAAATCACTTGCACATTCAGTCTATGTACATTCTAGAGCCAAAACCAAAGATAAATGCATGAGTTTATGTTATGATCTTAGAATAAGCTTAACTTTAAACAAGATGAACACAAGCCATTTCTCCCACCCTTTCCAGACAGTAGTTTCTTTCCTCAGTTCTTTGATTCATAGCCCTAAACTTTTACTTGAACTATATAAATAGCTGGTAAAGGGATTATCAACCACGTGGATCAGCTTTTAAATAGGAACATGACACTACCAGCAAGTTATACAACTGCTTGTGAGACAGCAGTGAACTGCTCGATATCGGATTCCTAGGATCTATTTCTGACTCTCAGAGAAGAGTGGGGTCTCCTGGTTAATGATAACATAGTCAGTGCAATGAATTCGGCACATTTATCCTGCTGGCATTTATTTTGCTGTAAGCTGAGCGAAACTTGGTTCTGCCTAGGCTTCTCCATTTTACTAGGTATACAAAATAAGAACTAATGTTGAGCAAAAGAAACTTTGTCCCACAGTAACTATTACACAACATATAAAGATTCTGAACTTTTTTCAAGAATAAAGCAGAGCATCATCTCCTGGCCACAGGCCCAATGCATTTAGAGCACATCTTGTACTCAGGCACCACTGGTGTTAGATATGCCAGTTTCCCACTAAAGGTACAGCACTGTTGGATTGGTATAGTTAGAGTAGGTTCTTATTCCAAATTTTTTTTTTCTTTTTTTTTTTTCCATGTAGAGAAGAAAAAGTATCTTGTTCTATTTCTGAACACTTGGCAGTGCTAGGTTAATGGTTGTACTCAATAATCTTAAAGGTCTTTTCCAACCTGAACAATGCTACGATTACAATAATGCAATTTATTATAACTCTCACATAGCATTCCACTGAAAGAAACACACATGAAACCTGTTACCTGAATTGTGTCTGGCAATATACCCAAGTGCCCAAGATGCAGCTTCTTTGACTCCAGGGTCAAAATCTTCCAAGCAAACTACAAGCATTTCCAGTGCTCCACACTGAACTACTGCCTGAGCTAGCTGTGGAGAATGTTTACCAACTGCTCTCAGCACAAATGCAGCTGCTTTCTTGTAGAAACGCTGTACAAAGTAGAAAAACAAAAACAAAAAACACACCAGCTATTACTAACATTAAAGTAGTTAAAGCATAATACAGTACAGACATAAATTAGACATTTTTAGGAGCAGCAATATCTCATACAGATCCAAATCAGGACCACCAGACATCACACAATGAACCTACAGTCCTTCTTTGAGACATGCAGCCCATGATCTGAAATTTGCAGTAAGTGCATAAATAAACAGAAAAAATGATACGGCTAAGAGGATATGGGGAAAAGATAATAGTCTAGATAAGTCTGTTTGTTTAAGTGAGCAGTGAATGATAAGAGCTGCAAAAACAATGGCTCTTAACATATTTAACCAGATTACACAGGTTATGCAGCGCAGGCTCCTAGAATAATTCTACCCATCTGCAACACTTGCAAGGTTTCACAATATCTAATGTATATACCCTCACAACATCTCTACGAGTAAACACTGTTCACGTTTACAAATGGGAAAATGAGACACAGAGAATTAGATCCAACAAAAGGGTTTAGGATCTGAATCCTGAAATGCCTAAATACTGCCCAAGCCCACAGCAAAGACCCTGAAAACCTACCCTGCCAAACCCCCAACACTGGGTGAGCCTTGGTTTTGACCAGGCAGCCTGCAATTTTACTCCTGCATGGGTTCAGAAACAGCTCTCGCTTTCAACAGGACTAAGCAGCTTGGCACCACTGTCATACGTTCAAGCAAAATCCAAGCACTCATCCCAGTTCTACCCATCTCCCTCAGTACTGGACCAAATACAGGTTTTGCGCATGTATCTATCGTGTCATGCTGCACACATCATGTGAACTGCAGTGGTGGTTGCAGCTTGTTCTAAAACCACAGATAGTCTTCCCCCCAAAAGTCAGTCTCCTCCTGCAGTTTCATAACTATCATTGGGATGTGGAAGCTGGTTGTAAGATTTCTTCCCCTGACTTAGGGTTTCAAAATCCAGAGCCCAGTTAAAGCACTCTAGCCAGAGACAAGAGTGTTGTGAGAAAGACACTTCCCTTCCTTCATGAAGCCACAGTGCAGCAATGACTGCAAAATTCATTGTGACACAAGTCATCTACTGCTACCTCCATGTGCCCAGACTATGCTCTCCAGCCTGGCAGCTGACAGATCACCCTGATGGACAAGCTCTAGGGGGCTCTGGCCATGTGCCAGATGGCTTTAACCTCATTCCAAGATGCTTGATTCTCCCCTGCTCTGCACAGGGAGCCTGGGCACTTTACAGGCTAGATTTCTACTCTCAAGGTACCCAAAACTTAATGCAAAGCCCACATCCCTTTTGGATCAAGTCCAGAGAAACAAAGAACCACGTGAGTGCTTTTGTGCATCCTGTAAGGTGCCCAAACAGCTTCAATAGTCTGATCTGGAGCACTGAAGTGTGGTAACAGAGGAGTATCTGCAATAGCTCCACAGGAAGTAAAATGGAGCCAGGCCCACTCCCTGGCCCTGAAGGGAAGTGACACAGCGTACCCTGTCCATCCACCTAAACCCCTCTGCCCTCAAAGTGCAATGGCTTCATCTCCACCACTGGAAACTGACCCTGACTTTTGCTATCCCCTAAACCATGCCCAGGCATTGCAGAGTAGTTTGATGGCTAGTATTGGCTAAAATCACATCAGAGAGCACGTTAACAATTAAAGGGCACAATTGTCTTCCAGTGTTCAAATGCAGATTTGGTCTACCAGTACTAATACAGTTCCTTAATGACAAAAAGCTGGTCTTCTACATTAAGGCCTACAAGCAGGTACATTAAACATAATTTACAAGCAAAGCACAAAACATCATTGGGGGGGAACAGAAGTTAAGGGAAAGAGTACAGATGAATGGTCAAACCCCCATCTAGTGTAAATCACTGTAAGTTTCACTGAACTCAGTGGAGCTATAGTTATTTACACCAGTCTATGTCTGGGTACATTATTTCTGTTAAGTACTTATGCTCCTGGCACAGAAAAACACTTCTTTGGGTTTATTATTCAACACTTATTTACAAACAAACCATATTCATAGGCATAGTCAGAACATATTGTGAAACTGTATTTTGCTCAGTTCAATTGAGAAAACATTGATCCAGGATGTGACCCTGTAAATGCAATCCATAAAGCAGAAGGATCAGTATTTATTGTGTGCTCAAAGAATCTGCTCCTTAAATATACACAAAGAACGAGTGGAATGGAAACGTATCTGAGGTTTTTTTGCCAATGGGAAGTAACAAACTGCATGCATTGCTAAACTCTGCATGAACTGGGTAATGACTTTCCTTCACTTGCCCTCAGTCACTAAGGCATAGGAGGATTTCCATGACCTCACACTAATCTTGCTGCTGTCCCAAGTGATTCTGAATTACAGCCATCTTGATGTAATGACAGTGCAAGCAGTAACATGGAAGAGATAAATCAGGGTACTCAAGCTAATTTAGTGAGGGCTTTGAGTTGTAGCAGTGAGGTAGTTTCCAAATTAAGAGAGAGGATAAAGAGTTCTGTTCCTCTTCTTTCCTTAAAAATAGAAATCAAGTAACTGAAATGGTCATAAACTTGTCTAACTAAAACCTTAACTTTTTTTCCATACTATAACAGTATCTCGACATCAAGGTTTTTCTTTTTTTTTTTAATTTTTGTTTTTAAGATTAATTGTATAGGCAATGACCCATATGCACAAAAAATATGCGGTATGTACTTACATTTTTTTCCCTCAAAAGACTGAAAATTGAAAAATACAGCTTTCCAAATTATATTTCCATTTAAATCCTACTTCTCCTAAATCTAATAAATCAAAACTGCAACCTAAGTATGGCTGTGATATCAATGCACTTAACTCTCTCTCTTTCTCTCAACTTTGTTTGCTTTTGGCATATATGAAGATGAAAACTTTTCATGGTATTTTCCTGTGTCAGTGGTTTGATATTTCTCATGCTACAGATTTCCAAAAGGTTGTGTTTGGGTATATTAAATATTTCATTACAAAAGTTCAGTTTTTAGTATGTATTTTACAAGCATTTGGTATTACCAACAAATCCTAGTCAATTGTTACTCAAATAGTCCTATTTTTAGAGAGGGACTTTTTAAAAAGCATCACTCAACATTTTAAAAACATAACAGTGCCATGAATATATTTCCTCTAGTACATTAAAAGGGAAGATGATATTTTAAAGTCAGGCTTATTTGAAGTCAGATAGGCACAGAGTGAACATTGATCTGTCAGCGGTTCAAACATAGATGCCGCCTCTGACTTCAGTACATTTATTGATATATTAGGATAACAGCAGATAGCCAATACAGAATGATTTCCCTTTCCCTGTACAATAGTTAAAAAAAAAATGATTACTTAAGAAAACAATAATGCCTTACATTCTGCTCAGACAATGAACACATGAGCTGTGGAAGAATGTTTTCCTTCACGACTGCCTCTGCCAGGTCATCGTTATAATTGGCAAGTCTCCCAAGAGCCAAAGCAGCAGTTTGTTGAATAGTTGGGATGACATCCATCAAAAGAGGTCTCAGCAAAGCCATTACACCTGAGTTAGACCAGGAAGAGAAAAGCCCATTTGGTAAGCATAATTTTTTCTAAACATTCACTTTTATTCATAAAAGCCTATTAAATTACTCTTCCAGGAGATAAGAACTTGTAGGAAATTCAGGTGTTCCACTGAAATTAAGTCAGCACTTGGATAGCACTGCTGATGCATAGCAATGTTTCTGCACATTTTTCATAGGTATAAAACATTTCTGAAATATAAAAAAAAGTCATACATAGAAATAAGCTAAGACATCTATAAAATACATGATGTCTTAATGCATACACAAGAAAACAAGGTATATTCAAGCATATATAAAATGTATGTGTTAAAGTATGTCCAGGAACTGGAGGTCCTGGTGAGCTGACATTGGCATGTCACTCATTCAGCGTGCCAGCAGAACCTCTATGCTGAATTACACCAAATTACATTTCATCTATTATTATCAGTGAACAATTTGAGGACCAATATCCATAATATATTACACTCCAGATAGAGCTGAAGATTTTCTTACCCAAGTCCATTATCTAAGGTGGTCTTACCTATATTTTCAAGTATGTATTGTGAGGTAAGCAGCCATGACATGAACCATTAGCAGTTATGGCCTAAGAAAGTCCTTACATGGACAAACGTCTGGCTAAAAAACTGGAAGGAGGAGGAGTAAACTTTCCATTCTTGCAGCAGGAGGGAAGAGGTCACAGTGCAGTTCTACAGACCTCTGCACTGGGACATGCGCCATTCAGGATTTATTCATCTATGATCTGGAACAGCATTAAGAGTGAGGTGAGACCTTGCTGGTGACTCAAAGTTATTCAAGGCAGTACCAGTGAGGGAAACCATACAGAACTGGAGACTGAATGACTGGATAACAGAACTGCAAGTGAAATGGAGCACATAAAGGGTAGCCAATCCCAACCACACATATGCAGTGATATACCCCAAACAGTTTGCTAACATCCAGGAGAAAGACCTCAATATTAGAACAGACTGTTCCATGGAGATACCAACTCACTGCTCAGTAGCAGAGAAGAAATTTTACCTACAGGGGTACACAGAGCACTCAGGATTATTTGGAAAGCAGAGACCATCACTATGCTATTGTATAAACCTATTCTACATTTAATACCCTCCCCTAGAGTAGAACCAAAAAACGTACAGTGGAAGGCAACAAGGATGATCAAAGATGAGTACTCTGTACATGGACGTTCTTCATACAGTTAAACTAAGACTCTTCAATAGGATAAAAATGAGATCGACATGGTTACATTAAAAATATGATTTGTAAGGTCTGGGAAGGGAAAACTACTTGTATTGCAACTCTTCAAAAGTGCTGTCCCTGTACCAGCCAGGTGTATGAATTAATATTTCTGAGCTCTATACCTCTGCCAGAAAACAACACTCTCTGAAGATGTAGAAGTGCTATGATAAACCCTCAGAGCTACAGTCAGAAATATCTGCATCAGCTGTCTCGGTTCTTTCCACTGCATTTGGGTTTTTTGCTAACAAAGATACAGATTTATCTGGGTGACTGTGGAAGAAAGCAAGACTTCCCTTCTCAAGGGCTCATGTGGTTATAAGCACTGAACAAAGGTCTTTCGGTGTGACAGTCCTACAAGAGTGGGGCTGCCTCCTGGCAGCTGACAGCCTGGTGTTGAACAGGTACACCATGACAAGGAAAAGCCAAGGGCCTTAGCGCAAGCAACAGTCCAAAGGGATAGAGGCTGTAACAAGTTACATGTGTAGCATATTTCTGTCCAGAAGGGCAAAAGAAAGGAGAAGAAAAAGTAGGTTGCTCGGCAGTGTAATTTTTCACAGAGAATATTTATTTTAAATTAAAACCAAATTGCTCCCAGCAAGAAGAAAATAGCTGAATAAATTATACATGGCTCTGAAAGAGGGAGAGGCAGGGGGTGTAAAACTAACCACGGAAGCCATGCTGACCACAACTCTGGACAGAAGCTGCATTGCCACAAGCCTCCCAAGATGTTCACAAGTCAAAATAACACAGGTCTCAGAGGGGCACGCAGTAAAGCAGAAAAATGAAATGAAATTGTGATGTCTAATAGGACTAAAAAAGCACAAAAAAATGTCTCTGTAACATACATTTAATTGGACATGTACACGCAGAATCTATGAAAGTAGAGCTGTAGTATAGCTGGGGCCCACTCCCACCGTAGTCAAAGCTACTAGGAGATGAAAGAGGCTTCTTGTGTACCGACAGACAAAAGCTAGATTCTCCACTATTGCACAATGAATGTGAAGTCACTTAGCACCTTCCAGAAATCACTGCTTCAGAGTATGGTCATCATACTGACATCTTCTCACAAACTCTCACAAGTAGCAGGTATGGTCTCCTTAGCAAGTTATACTACATATCAAAATCCATTAAGTACTTTGTATGACAAATTAAAAGTAAAAACAAGTAAAGCTGTGAGTTAGGGCAAACCCCATATATCATCTATAGTAAACTACCTTTTAGCAAGTCACTTGCACACTCAATGGGAGGGCATTTTCTTGGCCTTCCCTCTAACATCAGTTGCATTGCCAAAATTGCTGAATTTCCTAAGGGCACCTCATGCTATTCTGACTCTATTTACACTGAAGGTATTTAGGTAAAGCAGGAACAGTTAGGGATGCTACACTTGTATTTAGTGTAAAAATATTACATTTTATCCCTTAACTTGAGACTATATGAAGATTATTTAATATTAAAAAAAACAAACAAACAAAAACAAAAACCAAACAGTGTTGGGGTTTTTTTAAAGTAGTTTTACTGATACAACAGAAACTGCTAGAATTGGTTGAAGGAGAAAGAAAGGAACACTTCAGCGTACAGTGCCCTGACCCTATGAAGGCCAAGAGCCTGATGGATGGGACATTCATCCAGGATGTGGCAGACAGTTCAGTTCTGGTGACGGTCTCAAAATCCAGTGAAGTTTAAATACAATATAATCACTTTACCCAGGAGGAGCCCATCAGATAGATTCAGATTATGTGACATGTTTCTGGCCTGCATGACATTTACAGCTACAAAGATGATGAAGGGACTGGAACATCTCTCTTATGAGGAAAGGCTGAGAGAACTGGGGCTGTTTAGCCTGGAAAAGAGAAGACTGAGAGGGGATCTTATTAATGTTTACAAATATCTGAAGGATGGGTGTCAAGTAGA
>WTSP01023340.1:0-24990 GCA_025331215.1 Actenoides lindsayi | reverse complement strand
TCCTTCTCTGGAGACTTTCAAGACCTCCCTGGATCTGTTCCTGTGTGGCCTGCCCTGGGTGTTCCTGCACTGGCAGGAGGGTTGGACTCCATGATCTCCAGAGGTCCCTTCCAACCCCTACCATTCTGTGATTCTATAACATACCTACACATTGCAAAATGTAAAACCACATTTAAGAAAGTTTACATACACATATTCTTTGAGTTGTCCTAAATATGAGACTTAAACCATTTGTCTTTTCAAGATTAGATGATAGAGATTTCCCTTTTAGAACAGCCTAAAAAGCCTTGAGCCTGAAAATGCTTCCAAGCAGCATGCCTACCCATGACCATTCATTTCATGGTAGAATAAACCATGTAAATCTTGGGGGAGACATTTAAGTGTCAGCTCAAAACGTTCTACTGCAAATTATATTAGCTGCTGAAACTGAAAAGTGAAATGGGAGTTACTGTTTGAAGAAAGGATACAAGATGCCTTGTTGGAAAAAAAGCAGTGAATGGATGGAAAAGGTTTAGAAATAACAGAAACTGCGCTGCTCCTCAAAGAGACTGTATTTTCCCAAAGTGATGTCTGAATGTGAGAAAAGACAGTCAACAAATAATTATGATGACAAGAGCAATGGAGGAATGAGAAAAAGAAAAATCAATTCCTGATGCTGTACAAGCCTCATATTGACAACAAATTAACTGAGAATTGAGAGAAGTGTACAGGCCGAGGTAATACCTGTGCATTGAACATAATAAAAAGCTTCTTCCTCTACTTTACACCTTTTTTAAAAAACAGTTTCTTTCTCTGCGACAAGATGCCATCCATCATCTCTGATTACTCTTCAAGACCAACTGCTTGAGAAGTTTTTACCATCACCATGATTTTTATACCATCAGCAAACAGAGTATTTATTTCTTTACAGCACTTAGGAAAAATACACAATTCTGAGAGTGTGAGAACAGCTACATATAGATTATACGGTCTTCACTAAAACACCTATAAGAAAACCAAGATGTCAGCATTTCCTTCTATAACTTTTGAAGGCAGTACTGGAAAGGACAGATGTGCTTGACACTGGAGAAGGTTTTCCAGTCCTGGACCCAAACCAGCTCTTTCTCTGAGAGACAGCTCTATTTAATGAGCTCCTCTGTTTGATTGCTTCCCTTCTTTTTACTGTCCTGTCTACAGCAAAGTCTACCCCTCTTCGCCAAAGAGGTCCAAGCCAGGATTCCTATCTGTGATTTGAATTAAATTCAAATTTATTTAACATTATCTGAGAACAGGAAAATAGGTAAGAACCTTCCAACAACTTCCTTTTACCCCTGCTATTCAGTCAAGTGAACAGGGCAGGGAGTAGCAGTGTCTTGCCGATGAACACTTTCGAACTCTCTGGTCTTCTTCTAAATAAGTCTGTTGTGACAGAAGTAGAAAATTCATTAACTAGAGCTCAAAGGCAACAACGCAGAGTAAGCTACAAAACAAGGCATTTAGACCACTGGACTAGATTTGTTTTGGAAGAGTTCCCACTAGCAACTCAGAAACAGGGTAACAAAGAATTACTGCCAAATATTCTCTCTTGCATCACAAAACCTTGACTGACCCTGGGCAAGGAATGACTCCCCTTTCTACCTCAGTTGCCCACTCATATTTGTTTCAAAGAATGACACACTTTAGAAGCCGAATCACCCTTAACACACACTTCTCAAGTTGAGCTCTCGTGCACAGGCCTGATGCACTTTCTGTTAGCAAGTTCTGGCTGCTGCCTATCTTGGGGGGTGGGGGGAACAAAACAAAACAAACAGCCACCACCACTCAGCAGCAGCAGGTTCCAAATCTTTTCATTCCAAGTTTCTGTAGCCAAACAGTGGCTGTTCTGGAGACAGGAATCTTCATTTGGTCCTTTTGATTTCTTGGGGAAAGCCACCTGGACATCATGCAGAATCCCCCTACTCTCCCTCCCACTCCCGCCAAACCCTTGACAAACTTGAACAGTCGTAAGTCAGAGCAATGCCACTCTGCATTTGAAATCCTCTCCATTTCTGCACCTGAAGATGACCACTCCCACCCTATTCTCTTTCCTTAAACACAATTTTTATTTTTTTTTTAAATGTAAATGTGGAAAAAGGTTATTCTGTGCTAGTGTTGTCTCTGGACACACTCTTATCTTGAAAATGCTGTCCTTCTAATGCATGCTTTGGGTCAAATATAAAGTTGTCTTCTCATTTTTGTGTGCTTCCTGCTAGATCAAGAACATTCACTGAGCTAACATTAGCACTCAAACACTCATCACATGACCTTAATTTTTCTCCTGATGTCAAATTCAGCTGATTTAACAAGGACATACAATGGAAATGTATTTCTGCCTCACCCCAACTCTCCGTCTTCAACTGCCCTTTCCTAGAAGCAGCAGAGCAGCAAGTTTTAAGTAGGAGACTTAAAACAGCTTTCCCAGAAGAGTGAGAGAGAGAACTTTCAAACTCACTTGTCCTGATATGGCCTCTTCCAGAGACAATGTGGTACACACGTCTCAAGTACATAATCCTCCAGTGTAACTCACCCCAAGAAAGGGCTCCTCACTGTGACAGTTCCATGCACAACACAACTACAGTCCTTCAAATATCAAAAGGAACATAAATACAGTTTGGTAACAGAGACACTGAGTAATCAGGTAATTTGTACAGCAATTACCAGGTGGTGTGGAACACAGTGCAGATTCATCTTGACAGTGGGGCTGGAGATTTCTGAAGGATCAAGGAGCAGTAAGCTTGTCCTCCTTAAAAGCTGATCTGGCTGATCATTTCCCAGAACCTGTTTCTGTATTAATGGAGCAGAACTAATCCTGTTCCAAGAGGACTGTTTCTGAAAATGCCCCTCACAAGACTAGTCAGCGGCCACCACACAACCCTTCACAGACACCAAAGCCAAGAGGGTCACAAAGGAACTGGGTTTTTTTCATGGGCACTCGTTAAGGTGAGACTGAAGTTTCTACTAAATTCTGGCTCTGAAATTTTACTTGCAAATCTCCAAACAGGATAAGAAGCTGAGAAAAGGAGGCATCCTGTAGCAGTTGATCTTTCAGTTGATTGAGTTACAGAACAAAGCCAGTTCTTCAGCTTCAGCTGCATTTACTTTCCCCTTCTGTCATCTCTCTGGTACTTTCCTTAATACACAGCCTCCTTCCCTTCATCAGGCACCACCACATCATCAAGCCTTGGGGAAAGCCACTCTTCTCACTTTATCTACTACAACTCCACAGATAACCTTTTGATTCTCATGCCTTATGGCATTCTTCTCTCACACTTCAGCTCAGCAAAGGTTTTAACTCTAAATAAATAAATAAATTATTTTTTTTTAACGTGCATCCTTCACAAGAGAAGGTACATAAACCCATACGTTGAAACTGGCTATATGGGAACAATGGAGTTTGTCCATACATATCCACTTGCAAGGTCCAGATAAGGCAAGAACACAGATGCTTTAAGTGAGCAACTCTTTCTGCACAGCCAACTCAACAGCCATCTTCCCTACACACCCTACAGTCCCCATAGGCTTTCTACAAAGCACTGTGCTATCCAAGCACATTCTTTAATAATATTTAAAATCTGGAACTATATCTTGAAATCACCTCTGATCCTCCTTACACAGGGCCCAGTGTCCAACTATCACATTTGAAATATGTACATTTACAATATGTACACTAGAAAGAGAAGTTGAAATAAGCATGGGCAAAGAGACTCAGTGTAACTGGATGAGGGAATTAAATTTGAGCCGCCTTTTCTCAAAAATAAAGACTCTTAAAACCAGTACAAAGATCTGGAAATACAGCTTTTAAAACCTGTCACCAGTGGAATCACTCCAGAGCCAGGAGGAAACTAACACTCATGACATCATCCTTCACCTTCATGAAGTAGAGGAAAATCTGCCATGCCACAAGGGTTTGAGATAGAGCCCTAGCCTGATGCAGAGAAGCCCTGCCCCAAGCTACAGCCTCTTGCCAACGTAGATTGTGAGAAACAGATACAGGAGAAGATGCCCAGAGGTAAAAGACAAGGAGGGGACTCAGTCCTGGAGTACAGCTTGTATTGCTGGACAGTAAGGCCTCAGAAGTAGCTTGATAACAGGCACAATGGAAAGGAAACCTGTGCTCAAGGCTGTGGGCTGATAGAGCAGGAAAACAGTTGGAAGAGATTCACAGGAAAAGGATCTTCTTTTCACTGATACATTGGAACTTTTGCGGAACCCTGCAGACTGGCCCCCAGGTAGGTAAGGCTAAGGAACAGAAGTTGAAGTTATCTGCCCAAGATGATAAAAATACTCCAGCAGTAATGAGAAGGGAACCCAAGTGTACAGTGTCCCAGCACACAGAGTCCCAGGGCAACACACAGGTTGCTAGACCACACAGCTTCAAGTTTCTTTTTCCAGGTTCCAGACTCGGCTTTCCCTGTGACTTCGACAGACATTATGCTTAAGAATGCAATCAGCCCCAAGAAAGGGGTTAAAGAGCTAATCTTGTAATATCTTTAAAGTCAAAGGCTAAATTGCAAGACTAAACTGTTTCTTAATCCAAACGATATCCTTAAATAACTCTATATATTGAAAGAACAATCCCATCACAAGTTCTAATACAAAATAAATAAAAATTTCATTTATACTATGAGAGAATACAAAAATGAATATCCAGAAGCAATTCAAGTGTTATTCTGATACATTATTAATGCTGAATTGTAAATGCCTCTAGAAAAAAAAAAATAAAAGAAGAAAACAAACACCTAAACACTATTTCAAAGCGACTATTTATTTACAGAGTTGCAGTTTACAATGCATATGAAGAAAGAAGAATTAGGCCCTCAGCAACTACCACTCTTAGAAACATACTGAAACCAGTTCAGGTTTTCTCCTAAATTTTATAAAAGACAGAAAGATGCCTAAATAAATCTCAGTGCAAGAAAGAGAGCTCATGTTTATCTGCCATTATAATTGAAAATAGTCTGTTTCTAGGATTTTAAAGTTTGAGATAATGAGGGGGTGTGGAGCTCAATAATGCATTCCAGTACCAAACTTCATGAACTGTAGCTGCCAAAAGAATAGATTTATTTTTTAAAGAATATGTTTAAAAGCACTACTATCAAAGCAACCTCTCCTATTAGTCAACAGCCCCTCCAGATATAAGATTTGATAATTTAATTGTCTGACATTGTTCCAAGTGTGTATTTACGAAGCCGAAAAAGTTTATGAGCTTTGGAAGAGATTTCCTTTCTAAGTATCCACTAATTAAATATTCATACACCAAATCCTGCAATTATTATTCACGGCAGTGTTTAATCATAAGGAACAACCTTATCAAAGCCAACCGCAGAGCTGGAAAACACACAGGAATGAGTTCTGACAAAGGAATTTCTCTGATCATTCCTTACACTTCCCTGCCACCAGAAAGCTGTTGAGCTCCCAGGCACCAACCCCTCAGGACATTCCTGACCACAAGAGAGCCAGTGCTGTGGAAATGTGTCAAAGTCCAGGGCCAGATTCCAGTTCCCTGGTTACAACTGCTTTCAGGATTTCTGCTCGGTGAGAAAGACAGATCCAGAAGCTTCTGAAGGGACATGCCCTGGTAAAAGGTGGGTTTCATGCTGGCCCTCTCTGACCTTCTTCACAACAGTTTTCCTTACGGCTCATACAGAGGAAACTCCACAGTAATGCTACCTTAAGGTTTCTCAACAACCAAGCCAGCCTAAGAAACTCGCACCTCTGATCCTGGCCACTTGCTCACCTCCAAGCTGCAGTCTGACATCTGCTAATCTGCAACAAGACGACTGCTTGTATCTGGTTTAATACCACAGAAGCAGGGCTTATGGCATAGTAAAGAATTATTTTTACAAGCACACTTCCACCTTTGACAATGTTAGCATGGTGTCCAGAGACAGGTCCACAAAGAACAAGGGCTCAAACTAGTGTTTATTTTACTTATAAAATATTAAGTATTTATCAAAAGGACTTCTAAAAATGGGACCAAACACTTTCTTCCCTGAGTGATCTTTCACTTATGGCAGTCTAAATTTTGGATATTCCAGGAATATTAACTGAGGTGTATTATTATAGAAGAGTACAGTATAGTACATTTTAAAGGCTCAATTTTGCTCAAATTAAGTCACTGTAATCTTGTCTTCTGCTTCAACCACAACAAAAATAAATCCTGACAACCTTTGAAATCCAACCAAAGAACTCTGCATGGTGCCCCCAACTCCTAAATGGAAAATGACAGCAAAGACTTTCCGCATCTTCTTAAAACAGTGCTCTCCCTAAGGGCCAGCTAAATTTCTTTACCAGAATAAGAAACAAGTCCCCAATCCTTTCATATATGGATTTATACAAAGATAGATGTATAGACAGACATCTTTTTTTCTGAAATCATTGCTCTACAGCTCCCTATATCAAGACCATAAAAGGTACACTAATTATCTGCTAGACCACTATGTATCAAAATAATCGTGTAAGTGCTTTAAAAAAGGACCAGATCACACTTTTTTAGCTGGAGGTTTTAGAAAACATTTAATCACATTTCATTTGGGACAAGGTTTTAAAACCCGTATCTAGCACATCCAGAAAAGGTCAAAACTAACAGCTATAATTTTAATTATATAACTATGAATTAGCCTTAAAGGCACAGGTTGGCAAAGACAGTAAAATATTCACGGCCCTCAGCCATTCCAACACATTGTAATAAGAAACACTATATTTGCAGGCATTCCTCTCTTTATTAGCATCTGAAAAACTAGAAGTCTACAGAAAAGCAGCTCAGTACCAGAATGAGCCAAGAAGGACGGTAACCTGCACAAATGCACATTTCCACTTTACTACACCAGAACCTGATCCTTGTAAAATTAACCTTCAGAGCAGCACTGTCTGTATACAGAAGAAAGTTTCAGGCCTCTGAAGCAGTAATTTCTTCTGCACCAGCAATAAATCAGTTCTGAGGTAAAGCTACAAACCAGATTGCATCAAATAATTATTTTAAGAAAAAATACAATGTAGTGAAAGTTAGCTTGGCATTTTGTTTCCCTTCTTAAAATAGAAACTTTCTGCATTTTTAAAAACACTGAACTGTAACAAGCCTGCCTAAGTGGGATCTCTCTCTGCAAGCAGCTACAACCAGTCACAGGGTGACCTCTTCTTACAAATAAGACATTTTTCTTGAGGCCAAGATGTCCCTTTGGTAAACAGAGGTCATTTGTATAAACTAAAGCAGTGGCATTAACTCACTGAAAGATGGAAAAAAAAATAATCAAGAGTCACAGCAAGGTAATACAAAAGGCCTGGGTCAACATGTCACTCCCATAACCAGAGCAAATGTTTCTTTAACAAGAATTTAAGTGATAGATTTTCAATAAAATCATTTTAATAAAGCTGTAACTGCAGCAACAGAAAGTTGAAAGCGTTTACATTATTGGTTGGTCGGTTTGTTTGTTTGATCCCGTTGTATCTCAGAAAAGACTGACAGCTTCACTAGGTTTGGGAAACAAGCATTAAAAACAAAATCAAGACAAACCAAAACATAGTCAATTTATGAATACCATATGGTAAACCAACTACCGATCTATAGCACTTTTTCAAACTGTCTTTCAGGTAATCAATTACTGAGCACTTCTTTCTCCCCTTTTAAACTCAGGATCTCCGGCCAAGCGGAGTGGCTCTGCCAGATGCCAGCAGCACAACAGCTGGTAGAAGTGCTCCCACAGCTCCTCTTTCTAAAAATGCTCAATTTGGTTCACGACATCCCATGACAGCAATATAACAGAAGCAAATCCCTCCTAAACCAAGCAAATCTGCTGGTGGAAAGCACTGAAGAATTTAGGAACGACTTGTGAAGCCGGTATAAAAGCAGTTACTTTTCAGTCAAGGCTTTCCCTGGCAAGGCAGCACTGGCTTCACCGGGAATTCCCTTTTCTACGCTTACATAAAGCTGTATCTGAAGCACGAGGAAGTAAATCAAGAAATGAGTTATACTCGGAAATTTTCCCTGAAATAAAACTAAGTTACGAGATCACAGTCAGAGACAACTGCCTCAAACCCAACGCAGAAATAACCCCGCAGACCAGCAGGGCAGCCCGCGTAGTTCACTTTCCCACCGCGCCGCAGGGGACTCGGCAAACCCGCCCTCGCACCGCGGGGCAGGGGGATCAGGACAAATCCTACGGGGAACAAAAAAAATCCTTGGAAACTAAGCGGCCAACCTGGAGGGGCAGGAAAAGCGGGGCAGCACCCTGGAGCTCCTGCGCCGACCGGCCCGGCCCGGCTCTGCCCAGCGCCACGCTCCCCGCCGGACCCCGCCGTCAGGAGTCGAGGGCAGCGGCGCAGCAGCCGCGGGCTGCCGTGCCCCGCCGGTTACCGCCGGCTGTCCCGCGGCGGAAGGGCGGCGGGCGCGTACCTGCGTTTTGGAGGCTCTCGATGTTCTGCGGCCGGGAGGCGAGCTCAGCCACCGCCTGCACGAACTGCGTCCGGGCGCGTTGGTACTGTTCGAAAACTGCGGGCGGCAGTGCCGGGACACGGGGTCAGCGGACGCTCCGCCGGCCCCGGCCCGCAGTCCCCTCCCGCCCCAGCCTACCTTGCAGCACCTGCCTGTGGCTCATGGCGGCGGCGCGGCGGGCTGCGCGCCCGCGCAGGGCCGCGCTGTTTACCCGTCGCCCTGGCAACCGGGCGGAAGCCGCGCCACGGGGGGGTGGGGCCCCGCCAACGCCGCCCGTGACGTCAGCGCGCCCTCCCGCCGCCGCACCGCCCGGCGCGGCCCCCGGGCTCCGGCAGCGCGTGCCCGCGGGCGGCCGGCGGCACTCGCGTGTTGGGTGTATAGGGGTAGGTGCGGGTGCGGGCAGAGGCACCTACAGAGAGGCGCGGGGCCGTGCGGACCTCTCGGTCTGCCAAGAGAGGACTTGACGCCGCACTACCCCATATATGCCAGATACATACGCAGCGGCGCGAAGATGTGCCTACGAGCGTACACGAACACGAAGTTACGTAGGAACGTATATAGCTCGTCTGTATACAGGGAGCTGTTCTCGGGGGCGCCGGGGAAAGACGGGGCGGGCAGCGCCCGCGGGATGGTGCCGGGACCTTCCCGGGCCGCAGCGGTGGGTCGAACCCCGCAGGCAGCCGCCGCTGTCCCTCCGCGCCCCGGGCAGTGCAGGCGGGCTGGGGGACTGGCGGCGGGGGCCCGGGCGGCCAAGCCCGCTGACATTTGCGAGCGGCGCCGCGGCCGCCCCACCGGTGCGACTCGGCGGGACGCGCCGCTCCGCACGGCCGAGGGGCCGGAGGCGGGCGGGCTGCGGCTCCACGAGGCGGGAGATGGTGTCTCCTCCGTCCCGGCCTCCCCGCTCGGGCAGCCGCTCCCCAAGCCCTCGGGCCGCAGAGCTGCCTCGTCCCGCTCCTCTACCGCGCGCAACTTGCCCGTCGGGCAGGGAGGGAGAGCCCCGCTGCTCCGGCAGAGTCCCACGTATCACCCCAGCAGCTCCTCCAGGGTCTGCTTGCCCGACTCCCGCTTCTTCTCCATTCCCTGGGGTAAATTAATAAAAAAGAGAATGTGAAAAAAAAAAAAAAAAAGACAGCTGCAGGGCTCCCGGAGCTGCCCCGCCGAGCCTTTAGTTTTCGGGGACGAGGGTCCTTTGATTTTATTTTTTTCTTTTCTCTTTTTTTGCCACCACTGCGATTGCTCCTCGGGGATCCCCGCTATTACCTCACACCACCGCACCGACCCACGCTGGGGTTTTTCACGCCGCAGGGAGAATAAACTCGCTCCGCTCAGGGCCTTGGAGTCCCCGCTCGCTCGCCCGCCCGCCCACAGCCGCGGAGCCTCAGCGGGGCGAGTAGCGTGGGTGCGCAGGGGCGAGGCTGATGGCTGCAGCCCCCGCCTCAGCCGGCAGACACGCGGGTCGCGCCGCGGGCGGAGCGCCGTCCCCGCCGGGGGGGGAAAGCTTTGCTCACTCCGCACACCCGCGCAGAGTTAAGCATCAGCCCCGGTGCGCGCACCCGCGCAGTGCCGGAGCTGCCCCCATCGCGCAGAGGCAGGCGGCTGGGGGGGAGGCAGCTTTTCCGCGCTCCATGCAGGGGGAAGAAGCGCAAAAAGGGGCACTGTGGGGTCACAGTCCGGCAGCAGCCCTCTGACTTTTCCAAGCACACGTACTAGTTACTCCTGTGCACCATAACAGTTTGGAGTGTTGGTTTTGGGTTTTGAGGGTTTTTTTTCTTCAACAGCGTATCATTCTGGTAGATAAGCCAGGCACTGCCTTCCACTTTTTCCATCTTGGTGTCTCCGTCTGTAGGGACTATGCACGAATAATTTTCTTCATAAACTGTCGGCCAAGGCATGGTTGCATCTATGAGTAAACACAACCTTAGAGGTGCGTGTATCAATTAATGCAAACGGTGGGACTGCAAAATGAAATCAGGGTTACCAGCATCTGGATGGAGATAGATACATCTCCTCCAGTATTTTTTGAGGGCGGTTCCCAAAACGCGGTATATTTGTGAGCCAAGTTACTAGTTAGCTCTGCTGTCGATCAGGTTGCTCCAAGTGAAATTGTGATCCACAGCAGAACACCGGAGTTACTGTTCAGGAAAAAAATGTCCCTTTCTGCAACCACCTTCTAAGGCACAGTAGCTTCAGGATTTCATAGGCTGGTATTTTGATCTACAATTCTCTAAATGTACAAAATCAGATCTCTGACACTACACAAACTTCTTATTTGATATGCTGTATAAAGTTTTGCCTCACGCCTCCCAGTTGGAAGGCTGAAGTAACTTCAGCAGCATTTTAAAAGTTCGAGGAAGTGTAAGGAACACATCTAATTTTAATAAATAATCTCTGGGTTTGGTCTACTGAAAAGAGGCGGGCTAAGGCAAACAGTATCATCCTCTAAAATGAGCCACGTGTTTCCAGGAGGATTTAATGAGAAAAAAAAAATATCTCTTTAAGTAAACAAACAAATTAGGCAATGTGCTGTTCTTTACAAATAAATGAGACAAATTAAATCAGGTTGGTGAGAAGGTCGTTTGCCACAGAAAATATTTTGGGAAATTATCACCATGTGCACTGGAGAAGGGAACAGCTGTTAAACACATTTCTTTATACTTATTTCTGTTCTTAAGTTAAATTTAAATAAATAAATAAATAAACAAACGGTGATGAATTACTTCCAGAGGTTTGGATTGTTGTTTTTATTTTATTTTATTTTATTTTTTAAGCAGATGTGTCGATTATAGATGAATTGATTTATCTGTCTAATTAAGTCTAATGTTCGGATAAGTGAAACAACCAAACGCACCCTGAGTACCTCCAACACTTGCTGTTACATTTCGTTGCTTGATAATGACAGTCTGTTCACATGGTTAATAATAATAATGAGGAATAAACACCATGCAAATGCGGTCTACGGAAATGTCACCGGTTCTCTCAAAAATACTGAAGACGGAAAATCATTTATGGAAATGACGTAGTTGCGATACTTCACTGCCTGCTGCTGGGGTGCTCATTAGTAGGAAACCTGTATCCTTAGGCGGGTGGTATTAGTAACGACTGCGTTTCTGCACACGTCAGCTTAAAAAGGAAACCGGAGACCAGGGGAATAAGCAACAATTATCCAAATTAATAACGTGCCTTCTCTTTCTGGTGGGTTTCTGAGATTTCTTTAATCTCATCCTTTGATCCGCTCAGAAATGCGCCCGTAACGGGGCAGGGAAGCATCATTTTCCCTAGGCTGGTGACAGGCGAAGTTACTCCTGGAGTTTTTTGAGGGGGTGAGGGTTGCTGGGGGGGGCTTACCACGGTCTTTCCCGTCCAGGTCCCGGCCCCGAGGTTGCGAGGCAACAGGTAGTTCACCCCCCGAGCGGCAGCGGCCGGATCCTCCGCAGGTCCGTGCCCTGGGAGGGCGCTGGGTGGCAGGTCCGGGGTCGGTCCCGCTGGCCCCCGACGGGTCCTGGTCCGCGGTGCCGCGGCTGGCCAAGCCGTGGCTGCTTCTCAACGGCTGGAAACTGCGCGGCGCTCATTAAAAGGTGAAGTATTCACGCATCTTGGTGTGGAAGTTTTCCCACCGGCTGCGGGATCGGCGCCTCTCGGGACAGCCCGCCGCGGCTGCGGGCCAGCCGGGCTGGAGCCAGAGCCGCCCCCGGCCACCCCCCGCTCCCCTCAGGTCGCCCGATCTGCCTCTGGAGGGTCTCCTGCTCTTGCCACGCGTCTGGCAAATTGTTCAAGGCTTTGAGCAGATATGTACAGGGTTTCAGAAAATGTTTTGTTTAATCCCGTGCTTGTACGACTGAGAGTGTTTGGTAGGAAGAGCATCGCGCTGACTCCTCTGCTTGCTCCCGCGGATGGAAGTTGAAAACGCTGGGCTTTGGAAAGCGGGAAGGTTAAGCGTGGAAAGGTTAGTGGGGGTGAATGGGGTGTAAGGAACCGAAGTGCTCTCTCGAAGAGAGTGTACCGGGTGAGGAATGTCCAACTCCGTGTATAATCTCTACTAAAATATAACTTCTGAATCCTCGAGTAATTTAATTTTCAAATTTAAGTTGGGCTTTGACATTACCCGTTTGTAGCAAAAACTCTGCCAGAGGGGTCGTAGCAGTGGAGAATCTCCTCTCTTTTGCCCCGAGCTTTGGCTCGGGGCTCCAGCTACTCATGCTATTCTGGGGTCCACACTACGGATTTTTGGTGGTGAGTTTAGTTTCTGAGACCTTCCTATAGGGTAAATTAGTTCTGCGAGGCGAAGACAGAAACGTCGAGGCACTTCAAGTGCACTAGAAAGAGGACTTTTGTTTTTTCTTCACTTAAGAGGATGGCGCTGGTATTTGAGTAGATATTTGTAACGGTAAACACGTCAGCGGTGTAGGTTTGGCTAGTGGAGATTGGTGCGTCGCCATTGCACTAGGCAAAGACTGAACAAAAAATGTAAGGGATAAATAAACCGGAAAAGAGCAAAACATTTCAGGTTGACTTGCAGGATGGGACCAGGAAATATTAGCTGGTAGGGCTGAGCCCTTTTTACCACGTGCATATGGTTACACCTCTGGTTTCCTGTGGAACCGTCAGCGCTTGTGCAGTGCCATTTAAAAAAAAAAAAAAAAAAAAAAAAAAAGGACAAAAAAAAAAAAAAAAAAATTTTTGGGACGGTCCAAAAATAAAAGCGGGGAGATTAATTTATTCTGGGGACTTGAAAGGAACGAGGTCTTCCTTTGTGTCTGTTACTCCGGGGGAGGGTGTGTGTCGGCTTGGCGCTGAACGCTGCCCGCATCTACATATGTAAACCCAGCAGCGCTTCTTCCCCTCACGCCGGTAGGATTTTGCGGGCGCTGCCAGCTCGCAACAATGCTTCCAGACAATGCGAAGTACGCGGAGCCTGCGCGGCTGCGGCGAGAAGCGCTGGCCAGCATTTAGCTCTTGATCTGTAAGGACCAAATTTGCGCGATGCCCGGCAGAGCCCGCCGCTCGCCCCGCGGCCGCCCCGTTCTCCTGCCCCATCATTGTCCCTGGCTGCTGTGGTTAGAGGGTTGGGGACACGCAGCAGCCAGACGACGATATCCCGGTCTGCAGAAGAAGGTGTAACGAGAGGCACCAGCAGCAGAAAAGGCTGCAAATCGCTGTCGTGTGGTTGCTATTAGCAACAAATCAGCTGAACAGCCTGCAAACCCCGAGCACCTAGGGCGGAGGTGGCACGGAAAACGTCAGGGCTGGGGAGGCTGGGGCTGGTGGATGCTTTCCCGAGAGGACGTCCCGTGCAGCCTCGGGCTGCTGCCCGGAGGGCGGCCGAGGAGGGGCAGGGAAAGGGGAGACACTGCTGCCACCACCGCGCATTGCTCTCCAGGAGAAGGAAAAGGCAACCCACTAAAAAGAGACAAAATGGCAGCTCGTGGTTGTAGGCATCCCTCCCGGCACGGAGCTCTCGCCTCGCCTCCGCCGGTCCCCTCTGCAGCCAGCTCCAAGGTGCCCAGGGGCTCTCCTTGAGCGCCCGCCTGGCGAGGGGCAGCGCCCCAGCCTCAGGCGTAGCAGCGCGGTGTTCCCCCGAGGCTCCATCCGCAGCCCTTCGCCCTCTGCAACCAGCCCACCCAGCCTGGAAATCAAACTCCCATCTCTCCGGATGGGATACGTCCTAACCGGCCTCATCGGAGCGCCCGGTGGCCGGGCGGAGCCGCGGCTCCGCGTCCCGCGCAGCCCGGCTCCATCTCGCGGGATGCCGGCGCCGGGAACCCGCCGAGGGTGTGTGAAGGCTCCGCACCCCGCGCAGCGACGGCTGCCTCGCGGGGTCGTCACTCACATAGCACCCCTGCACCTTGGCCATGCCAACACCCTCCTTCACAGCACCGTTTTCGCGTTGCTTTCGGTTGGGCTTTTTGTTGTTGTTGTTGGTGGTGGTTTGGTTGGTTGGGTTTTGGTTCTTTTTTTTTTTTTTTTTCTTTTTCCTTGGTTGGGTTTTGTTTTGTTGTTCTTTTCGCATTTCCCATTTAAAGTTTTCGAGGTTGTGTTTGCGGGGCTGTTCGGGGGTGGGGTTTTTTTGTTTTGTTCGTTTATTTTCTTTTTTTTTTTTTTTTTAGGACCAGCCCATTTCGGAGGCCTCAAAGAGCCGCTGGCACGATGTTGTCTCACAGATCAGAAAGTGCCTCGTCGAGGAGGCACCTCTCGAGCATCTCTACCACATACGGAGGGAGGAGTGAGAAATGCCAGTGCTGGCAGAGGTGCCCGGCAGCTCTGTGCTCGGCGGAGGCCCCGCGATGCGGAGCGGCGCCTCCCGGCCTCGGCCTCCTCCACCGTGGATTTGGCGTGCGAGAGACACCGTCGGCGCGGAGGGGGAAGGGCCGCTGGCTGTCCCTGCCTTTGCAAAAGTGCCTCCCTGTCACAGGGAAGAGCTCAACCGGCCGCTCCCTGGGGAGCATCCCCCACCAGCACCACTGAGAGCTTTCTGCGCGGGAAGCGGGGAAAGCGTCTACCTTTCCCTGGCGATGGGGAACATACAGGCCTTTGTCTCTCTAGACGAGGTGCGATATTCAGCTGCTTGCCACAAAAATACAGGCGCCAAATGGCTACCGCGGCCCCTTCCCCTCTCGAGGGGAGGTCGGGGTGTCCCGGGGCCACGCCGTGCCTTGTGGAGGGCTGGACCGGCCAGTCTCGGAGGGAGGCTGGTTCGCTGCGGCAGGGCGGACGGCGATACGGCACCGCGGCGCCCCGCAGCCGGCCGGGGAATGCCGGAGAGCCACGTCCCGGTGCTCCTTTCCCGGCACGGACATTCCCAAATAGCCGGGCTCGTTGGAGCACCCTAAGAGGGAGGGGGAGAGGGTGCAGGCGGGGGCACGGTGCGGTGGCTGCGGCTGCCTCGCTAAACCTCGGCGGAGGGCGGCGGCGGCCGGGTGTGCTGCCTGCCGGGCGTGCCGCCCTCCGCCCGGCCCGGCCCGACCCGGCCCGCCGGGGAAGCGGGGCACCGCATCCTGCAGCGGCCGCCCGCGCCGGCGGGGACTGAGGGGGCAGAGCTCCGCGGAGGGCAGCTGGCTCCGCGGTGCTGCGCGGAGAGCCGAGGGAGGGAAAGGGGGGAGGGGAGGATGTTCCGCGCACCGCCCCCCGAGCGCCCCGTTCGAATCTGGCGGCGCGCGGGCGAAGTTCCGCGGGCGCGAGGGCGGGAGAGCTGCGCAGGCGCAAAATGGCCTCTGCCCGGGCGGCGGTGGGGGGCGCGGAGCCGGCCCGGCCCGCCCGGTGGCGGGGCAGCCAGCGGGGGTGGAGGGCGGTGGCCAGGCCTTGTCTTGTGGCACCGGCGGGGCTGAGCGTCGCCGTTCCGCGACAGCCCGGAGAGCTCCGTCCCCGCCAGCGGACGCGACGCGGAGCGTAGCGCGGTCGTACCGCAGCTCCCCGCCGGCCCTTGGTGGCCCGGGGACCTCACGCCCTGCCTGCGGGTTCCGTGCACCCCAGGGGCAGTGCCCGTCTCCGGCGACGCCGCTCGCGGCCTGTCCGCGGTGGCCGCTGTCCTGCCCGGCGCGCCCGCGGCTTCACGGCAGCGACCGGGGATGGAAGCCTCTTGCCTACTCCGTTTGCCGTGGGAATTACGTGTCCTTCGTGCTTTTCCCGTTACTGAGTTGGTTTGTGGTTTGTGTTTTTGTTGTAGTTGTTTGGTCGGGTTTTTTTGTTGTTTCTTTTTTTTTTTTAATTATTTTTTTTTAATACCCAATATCATCACTGTTAAGTAAATACAAATATGCCATCACCAAAGACGGCGAGACCGAAAGTTGCCCCGGTCCCTACCAGGCTTCAGCAGTTTTTCTGTTATCCTGGTGGAATTCCTCAGTTAGTCGTGGGGAAAGGGACTGACGGAGCCAGAGCTGGAAAAAAACCCTTGCTGCCAGAATCCTTGCAATTCTCCAATTAAGAAAGCACAAAGCAGCCGTGGCTTGGAGCTCTCGGAGCGGGACAACGACTTTGAACTGCGGAAAGTGGAGATCCGCATCCCTGCGGAGGGGAGAGCAGGTTCTTCTCGGGGCGTCCTCTTGGTAGGAGACAGGCAGAAAACATGAAAAAGAAACTGTTTATAGTAAAATAAAGGAAATCCGTTTCAAGTACCCAGAGTATAAGCAAGAACGTTAAAAATTAACAGCGGAAACAGGAAACACTTTTCTGAGTAAACATTGTCTCAGAATTTCACCGCATTAAAATCGGGAGGGCGCAAGGTGCCAGCCGGGGCCGCAGCCGCCCGCCTCCCGCACTACCTGGCGGCGGGGGCGGCTGCCGCCGCCCGACCCGAGCCGGGGCTGGAAACCAGAGCCAGGCACGGCGAGACAACCCGATCCTCGTGAACCGGTTTGGTGGCAAAGATCGGAACTGCAGGAGTTCCTGCGTGGTGAGAGATGAACAGTCCAGCAGCGGTGTTTGGAAGGCAGGAGCACGGCTTTCGGCCACCGGGGCGAAGGGATGGGCGGTCCGGGGCCGCGATGAAGAAGAAAAGAAGCGGAGGGATGGCAGAGGTGGAAAGAAAGAGGCTTCGCCCTGGTACCGGCCCGATTAGGACTTCTTTTGGCCGCGCTCTGAAAACCCCCAGCGAAACAAGTGAATCCTCGGGTGACTACACCGCGGAGGAGATGACGGGCGGTACGTCCTCGGCAGCCGTGAAGGGAAGAGGACCAAAAGGATGGCTTCAGCTGGAAGGACGCCTGTCACTCGCCGTGCCTCGGCGTTCGGGTTTCAGTGCCCCCCTTCCTTATCAGAAAAATCGGAGGCTGCCGCCTTTGAGCGGAGCTCCCGTGGCTCCCCCCGGCGCTGCCCGTGTCCCGGCGGCAGCCGCCTTGCGCTCTCCTCTCCAGCCCGCCGGACGCGGCCGCTTTGCGGGAGTTTCTCGGCGGTGCCCGTTCGCCGTCATCGGCCTGCTGAGAGGCAGCGGCGCAGGTTGTTTTGAGCAATGCTTGGCACTGGAGGACAAACATCTCGGCTTGGCAAGCTCGTCATGTTCCTGCTCTTTCTCCTTCTGCGTATTTCTGCATTCCTTCTCCCTGTTTCTGCCCCGTCTTCTCCAGAAGCCTCCACGCTGTCTCTCCCTCTCCTTCCCCGGGGCTGGGTCGGTACCGCCTATCCCCCTTTCCGGCCGGGCACAAAAGCGGTGCTTAGAGCTTCAGGCAGCTGAACCAGGGCGGAAAATTTGGTCGGACGAAGACAGAAAGACGTAATTTTCCAGCGGGCACAAACCGCCCCTGCCTCTACCTTTGGTCAGCTTGCTCTGTTGAACAAGCTCAGAAAACCTCAGCGGACTTCGGCTTTATCCCGCGATCTGTATAAATGCAACGTCGGGTAACTAAATAATTCTTCTTGCATCTGCGGAGTTGAGATTTCTTTACAAATAGGGAGGGTTTACGGACATTTGTAAGGAACCCCGTTCGCTGTGTAGCTGCAAAGGAAAACGCCGTGAAGCCGAGGAGGTTGACACGGTAGCTTCGCAAGTAGAACATCCAGATCCTATCTTTGATCGTCCTCCCAATTGTGCTTAGCGATATATATGCATCCCAGTGCCATCTGCCTAGGGCCAGCAGCAAAACAAAAGTTTCACAGGGCAGCACAAACATCCTTGGCAGCTTCTGTAGCTCGATAAGAGAGCTACTGAAAACGTTTGTTCTTTTTCAGACGGGAGATGTCAAATTGGGACATGTCGAAAGTGTTGTAAGAGTTTAATAAACCTCGAAGGGAATTATCCAACTCCTGTTTCATTGCCTTACGCTTCATGGACACTCTACAAAGACCGGGAATAGTTCCGTTTTGATGCTGAAAGTTGTCATTATCAGTTACTTCCAGTATAAATAAACGCAATTTGATCAGTGTGTTAGTGCACAAGCCTCCGCTGCAGGTTCAATGCTGGTCTTTGAGTAAATTAATTCAACCAGTACAGTGTGATTAATTCATATAGTTGAGGGAATCGTGCCAAGATAGACACTCGGCCGCATGGGAAGATATCTTTACGTTAAAACGTATTTAGTTCCACAGAGTCTTTAAAGAGCAATCCAGAGCAGCACAGACAGAACCTGGCACTCGCCACCACAAAACTACTGTTCCTTCCTTCCCAGACAGTGCAGTTTAACGTGGACTAAGCCTCAATACACAGAAGATAAAACCTGTGCCTGGCTGGGACGTGAGAACACACCATTTGCTTATTTTAAAGAATAATTCGGGGTAAAATAAAGAACGGCAAATATTTTCACGACAGGCGACCGAAACAAATCATGGCGATTTCTAGGAAATGTTTTTTGTTGTTATTTTAGTACTCTACTGTTCTGTTCACTAAAATTCTTTTGTACACCCAGAAAGACTTCCAGACAAGACGTTTGTCCTTTAACACCACATTATCAACAGAGGTCAATTGCTATTTTTTCAATGAATTATCCCTTTTATTTGTTTATTTCTTTGATCAGTTATAAATGAAAGTTATTCGTGTATATAAAACTGAAGTTTTTACTGTTGAAATTGAACTGTACATGTTTACTACAGGAAAAAATATCAATTCTTGTTTAACAAGACATTATACATCAATAAGCAATAACCTTGTGGAGGATTTGCAATCACCTGGTCTATAAAAACAAGCAGGACAAATAACAGCAATTTATATGCAAAAGTAATGATTTAATGACTATAAGCAAGACAAAGCAATAAGAATTGTGCTTCTTTTGCAGACTGGAGACAATGAAATGTTTAACTACAATTTTCCCGTACAAACATGAAACAATATCCATATAGAATAAACACCCTCACAAATGTATAACTGATGGGTGATGAACACACACAAAGTTCGACCAAAGCAAAGCACAAACTGAACAGTGTTCTGGGCTGTTCATATTTTATGGTGGAAAAGTTCCTTCTACTGGAAAAAAAAAAAAAATACCCTTAGAAGCCTCTAATAAAATGTACCTATTTGCAGGCCATTAAAGAGGAGGCATTCTCCACAATTTATTGGAAATATTAAAGTACCTGTTAAATTTTAATGAAGTTAGTACTGTACCATATACATATATATTAAAACAAATTTAGATAAAACGCCTTCATCCAGCAACTTGCTGGTTCCTTAAAATTTATACCAAATAATTTATGGCTTCTTTAATGATTCCATGTGCTTTTAAAAACACAGTCCCACCACACCAAATAATAAAAAGCAATTCAAACAGGTCAAAGACTTCCATGTCCCTTAACTTTTTTTTTTTTCCTTCTTCTTCACTGCATCACTTCAACATTTGGTAAAGTAAAAACATATTGGGGGGGGGGGGGGAGAAAAAAAAAGAAAAGACAAACCAGGTAAAACCCTTTAAGATTGCCAATTGCCTCCAGGTTATCAGAGACTCGAATGTGCTTTCCCAATACTGTAGCTCTCATATGCAAAGTGTTTCTTGCCGTATGAGCAAAGCTCAAACAGGCGGCATCTGCAAGGGTCGAACCAGTTTAGAAATTTAACAACCATATCATGAGTGCATGAAACACAATATTTTCTTTATAGTATTTATAAATATATCATACAATACTGTTTCCTGTTATGTCATATACCAATATGGCATTGTACAATAAGCATAATGCCATCTGATTCTTACAAAAGCGAATCATTTAAACAAGTCAGTAAATAAAACGGTAATACCCGCTTTTAGGCATACAGATTGTAAAACTGAAGTTTACTTTTCCTTTGATCGGTTTTGCGCAGCAACAGAGAAGTAAAAGATGCAACATAAGAATCAAAATGGCTAATACGCAAAAATTGTTATTCACAGTGACATGGCTACATATATGCATTATTCTATGCATATTCTTTCCGTTTCGTTGGATTTCAAGATGAAAAAGCACTTGCTTTCTACAGGTTCACAAAACAGCATAAGAACAATAACAATCAAAGAGAACGCAATGGAGGAGTTAGTCTGGATTAACAAACTACTTCCCGGGATTTGTAATGACTTCTGGAGACTCCCGAGTCCAGATGATGGGGACGGAAACAACTCCGCATCACTCAGAACAGGTGAAGGTGTAACTTTTGTTTGCTTCCCAGTCCTCTGAAAACAATTTACATTTCAATCTTGCGTTTCCATTAACGTCCATCCTGAATGTCACCTAGTCCACCTTTTATAGCCAAGTTCAGTGTCACTACTTAAGAAAGCAATTTGGATGATAGTCAAATGGATTAGCATCTATAAAGCTGTAATGGCATGGAGAGATCTATATAAAGAAGGGTCGGGGTGGTAGCCTGGTTGGCAGGTCAACCAGATGAAGTGGCTGAGGAGCCATTTATTGAAGTTTTCCGCGCTCTGTTGGTAAAAGAGGACTGGTGGTTACTGCTGGGGCTGCTGCTGGTGCCGTTCATGGTGCTGGAGATGTGGGGAAACTGGGGGTGAGGAGACTGGACCGGTGTGCTGGGGCTGGGCAAACAGGAGGAGGTGGAGGGAATGCCTCCTGCTGGGCTGCTCGCCTTGTCGCTCCCAGAGTCACTTTCCAGCTCCCCGCTATTATTCAAGCCTTCCCTCTGGTGACTGATCTTCATCCTCTTGCAAGTAGGTCGGACTCGGTATTTCAGGGGCAGAGGCCCATTCTGCAAGGCAAAGGGGAGACCCTGATAAGCTCCCTCCCCAGACCATGACCCGCACCCCACCCAGGAGAGGCACGCTGGCCATACTCACCCTCCTCCAGGTATAGATGTAGGCAATATCCATTAGGGTGTAGTAGTCCTTCAGAGGCTCCTCTTCATACATCACATCAATCTGTTCAAGATATGAATCCTCACATTAAGGAGCATCCAGGCATTTACCACTAGTATATAATGGCTCTGAGGTTGAGTAGCCTCACTGACGTATATATCAGAAAACTGAAAAAACGCTATACCAAAACCAGCAAGAAATAGTAAATTTTCACCTCTATTAGACACGTTTTAAATATATTAAGGAGCAATTTCTTTATACCTCAATATTTACAGCATTAAAAATTACAGTGTCACCAAACTCTCCAGATACATATTTTAAAAATAGATGTTCATAATCCCATCAATGTATTGCACACATAAGAAATACTTGGTAGTTTGCACTTGCTGGAACTGGTTGTAATGAGAAAATGAGTGCTAACCAGCGTTACTTGGCTTTGAATAGCAAAACTGATTTGTTAAATTAATAAATAAATCACCCTTTCCCCATAGGTACCTGGAAAGTATTAGGTATATCCATTTTACTCCGCAGGAACTTTCTTAGATGCATCACTGTCATTGCTGCTGGGCAGCGTAAGTATCTTTTGTCATTCACCTGATGGCATAGGGAGGAAAAAAAAAAAATTAAAAAATATGTATATAAAAAAATCAGTCTACTGAGAACATGCAATTATTCCCACCAAAGTTGTATTCTAACATTTTATATTAAATCTATTTTTTTAATGTACTTTATTAAATTATGAATTATAATATAACAATTTCTACTGCCTTATAAGGAACAGCAGAAATAAGTGGTAAATTACATTTTCAGAATAAGTAAATAAAAATGCAATTCATTTTATATGTATTTTCATCTCACGGTAAATCTCTTTTTATAATATACCTGTATGACATAGATTTTACAATGTAATTAATAAATAATTTATCACAGAATGTGATTAAAAAATCAGATTCCACTTTAAAAGTAGCATTGCAGGTATTTTTTTATTTGTAAAAGTTGTTTACAAATACAGCCGTAGGAAGATGTTTGACCTCTTTCACACATAGCACCACAATAGATGTGCTTCTTTTGTTCTAGATCCAGATACCTATGTCTTTTTTTTTTTTCCAGCTACAAACCTGCCCCAAACCTGGTTTTCTGTGCATCACATTTCCTCTAGAGTAAGGAAAAGTTAGTTACCTCTTCCTTTGATTTTTCTTTCTCCTTATTTCCTTTTCGTTCCAGTCTGTGAGAAGAAATGAAACAATTATAACAAATAATAAATATAGCTGCTATCAGTCAGATAAACATAAAATATTGCCATTCTGGAACTTGCCTATTCTGGTCAAAGAATTCAATGGATAAGCTTATTATCTCGTCGTCTGTTATAATTCTTTTGTCTTCGTCAGCCACTTCTCCCCTGTCTTCATTAGAGCCATTGGCAGCTGTGCAGAAATTTCCACAATAATTTACATTTTGAAATTCAAATCAGGAAGAATGGCAATTCTCAGTAACAAGAAAAAATAAAATCTCTATAGTAAAATTATGAATTAAAGCTACCTAACTGCTAAAACAATAAACTTTTGTTATGTTGAATTTACTTCTTAGAATTCTGTCACAGTAATACATAATTTGTAAGTTAAAAAAGAAACAGTAAAGTAGCTAGGTCAGTGTTACGTTTATTAAAGTTGTGAACGAGAAGCTTTTACCATCAGCCGATGGATGAGCAGCATAAAAATCCCTTCTTCTTTTCATTTCATCTAGGTGGAAAAGCATATATTTTTCTTTTAGTATATACTCTATAACTCCTGGTACTGATACAAGATAGCAGCTCTGGTTTTGTTTTTTTACTCTTCAGAGAAAACCCCCAATTTAACTACTTACTTTTGAAAAGGCCTGGTACTAGCTTGTATACAATATCTTGAAGAGTTTTATCTGACCTGAAAAAAGAACAACCCCAAAACATAAAATTAAGTAGATGAAATGACATTTTAATCCAAGCGGCAGCTCCTCATTTATAATCTCCCACAGCAATGAAGCATCTTCTACAAAGTGGAAGGCTAGTCATAAAAAGTTAACTTGGAAGACCTTGTAATCAAACTAACACTACTCTAAATACCGCTGTAAAACAAAACTCATCTGTGCTACCACAACTAAAAACAATTCTCTCAGACTGAAGGAAGGCCTGAAAAACTATATGCCCTCCCTAGAAAATAAAGAGAGGAAAGAGTAACACTGAGAAGAAAAACATTTCTAAAAAGGAGAAAGATGCTTTAAAGGCTTTTGCCTCTTAGCTTGGAAAGTTTCAGCAGGAGTTTTCCTGACTAGGAGCTATGGCTGGAGTATAGCATGTCTGGGAGATAGAGGAAGTGGAGGGAGGTAAAAAACTGTCTGGATGGTTGGTACACATGAGAATGGGAGAGAGGAAAGAGGCATTGCACCAATGGCTGGCATATGGGGGGAAAAAAAAAAAAAAGAGCAACAAAAACTTTCTGTCTTGCATCCAGAGAAATCTTGAGTTTCAATCAATGACAAAACTCCAAAGAGAGAGCATACACACAAGTTAGCTTGTAAATTGACAAGTCCTTTCAGATTTAAATCACAGACGAAGAGATAACATCGACACGACTACTGTTGGTGGCCCCATATGAAGTAAAATAAGAGATGCAGGGAGCGCATTGCATCTTTCTCCTACCTTATATTCAAAAGCGGTCGAGTTTTGTGAACTTGGACATCACAGATAGGACAATACTTGCTGGTCTCCAAGTAACGCACGATACAGGTCTTACAGACTGTAAGTCAAACACGAAAGCCTTTTAGTGATGGTCGTAGGTGACGCTCAAATATGCATAGATAGAGGTGCGATTTTCTAAACTATGCAAGCTAGACCAAATCGTCCATTGTCAGCAGCGCGCTGCTTAAGCTAAACAAATACCCAAATAACCTGCAATTACCATGAAAAGGAGACGCTTAGAGTACATATATTATTACTTTAACAAAGACCGTAAGGCCGTCGTCAGAAAAGCTGCTTCGCAGCCGGTCCACCTATTTCTCAGCCCGTCGGGGAGGTGGAGGGGCGGCGGTCCCGAACACCTCAGCGGGGGGTTTGGGCTTGGGGGGGGCGGGGGAGCGGGGAATGTTCCCGGGATGCCGGGAAAGGTGGGAAGCAGCGAGGGAACAACGCGGAGCGCCCGATCGTACTTACAGGAGTGGAGGCACTCTATGATGGTTGTTGCATCAATGAAGTACCCGCCGCAGAGCACGCACATGAGATGGGGGTTTAGCTCGGTTATTTTGATTCTGGTTGTTCGGTGCATTTTGGCGTGGCGAGGGGCAGCTCTGAAAGACACACACACACACAGAGGACCGATCAGCGGGGACGAGCGCGGCGGCGTCCCAGGTGCCGGGATCCGGCGCGTCCCCTTCCCTCGTGCAGTCGCATCCCCCGGCGCAGGGGAAGAGAAAGCGCGGAAGGCGGCGGCGGCGGCGGCGGCGCGGGGCCGGCGGCGAGCGAGGGCCGGTTCCGAGGCCGGTGGGGAGTCCCCGCACCGCCCCGGGCCGGCCTGGGCGCAGCCCCGCGGAGGCGCGGTCGCTCCGCGACACCCACCGCGCCGCTCCCCGGCGGGCACGGGCTCTCCCCGCGGCGCGGCTGGGCACCGGCCGGCTCGGGCTCCCCGGACGGCTCGGCGGCGATGCGGCGGGGAGCTCCGGGAGGGGACGACGGGGACGGCCGGGCACCGGGCTGCCGGCGCGCAGCACAAAGGGGAACCAGCGCCTCCCGGTGCGGCTGCCCTGGCATTTCCGGAGAGCGGGGCGGGGCGGCGGGGGGGAGGGACGGTGGGGGACGCGCACCGCGGAGCGGGGCCG
>WTSP01023339.1:0-54268 GCA_025331215.1 Actenoides lindsayi | reverse complement strand
CTTTGGGGAGGGAGGGGGGTTAACAGAGAGCGTCTGTTATCGGTCTAAGGGGCTGCCCTGACCCTAAACCGTGACACCTGTCCATCTTCATTCATTTGCTGTTTCCTGTTCGTTCTCTGCCCTAATTCTTCCTTCCTCCTGTTTTCAGCTCCAGCCTCTGTCCTTGGAGGAGCCAGCTACTCCTCTTCTACCAGAAAACAATTAACTAGTCACAACCTGATTAGAGATCATTTTTTTTTCTTTACATAGTATGCATGTAATTCCTCCAGTAAGGAAGCTTCTTAATAATCCAGGGGAAGTTATATATTCCAGCTCCTTTGGAATCTTTCTGGTTAGATCCACAAAGGAAAGCTTTCTTGCTCAGTTCCAGCTATTCCACATGTTCCATCACTGCCAGCTTTAAGAATCTTGATGTTATGGCTACAGCTGGCAGTGGCTGGCAGTAACCCCTGATTTAGCCAGCTTTCCTCATACATTTATTGACAAGAATTCAGCTCAGAGTGAACTGCTCAAATCCTCTGTTTTAAAGAAAAAGCACCCGAATGCAAAGTAAGGCAATACTCTTTTGCGAACATAAACTGCAAGAACAGTAGTACCACTTCGAACAAAAATTTAATCTAATCTAGAATCCTGTCCTCAGGTATCAAGGAACAGTACTAAGAACTTTGCAAATATATCATGTGGGGCTTTTAAGGGCATTTTTCTAGCATATAACAAATTTTACTCCTGAGTTCCTGAACCTGTGATGATACTCTTGTATTTACTGATCGTCTTCAGGTTTCTTTTTGCTTCCATAAATTTGTGCCGATACTTATTGAAACTATGATCTTCTAGCATCCATAAGATCCTTCAGCAAAGAGTTCTGTTACTTAGCTGTGCCTTGTGGATGAAGTCACCCTTTTGCATATGCATCCTGCAAGTTTCTAATTCAAGTGGCCTAATTCTTACTACAGTAAAAGAGAATTTGTCTTCTAAAGACCTTGTGTTTATCACAAAATGTGTTTTTCTAAAGTGAATGTAGAAAATAAAAAATGCATTTTTTTTTTTTTTTCCTGGTCAATCTCTGCTGTGCTGTCTGATATGCTGCAAATGCTTCAGCAGCAAGGATCCTATATGGATGGGAATTTTTAACAAGAAAGATTTATTGGAGTTGTTACTTACTGGAGAGAGGTTGGACCCTTCTGGCTTTATTCTGTGGCAGCTGGAAGACATGTGAACCAGAGATACCATGACCTCTGATGGAGAGGATCTGTCCCTTAAACACATCCTATTCTCAAGAGAATGCCTTTTTTGTTGTTTTTGTTTGGTTTTTTTCCAAGGAATCAGGTTTCTTCTGCTGAATGGATATGATAGGCTAATAAAATTAATAAGACTAGCTCATTTAGATGCTCAAAGGGAATGAATGTACAGAAGACACTTGAGACCTAGAAAAACTGCTTTCTTCAAAGTGGAGTTTCTGACTGAAGTTGGGGAGGAGCAATGTTCCCTGTTCCCACAAGTAGCCTAGACTAATAGGGAATGTAACTGCAACTACGTTTTACCAAACAGTGGAAGATAGCTGTTTCATGTTGGATTGTTGTTTTATACTGTCATTCAAAGCCCATGTAATCTCTGCTGGATCTCAACAGACTGCTCTAACATAGAAGGAATTACCCTTTGTGGGTTACTACAATACACCCACAGTTTGGTTCAAGCATGCACAAAATTTAATCTGCAGGATAGCAGCTGCTGTTGCACACAACTGAGCTCTTAAGTCAGCTCTCATCTCTGCCTATCTGGAAGTGTTTTCATCCTTTTCTAATCCTGAAGAGTCCAAGTTTATCAAAACTTAGCAGTTCTGGGGGAAGTCTGTTGTTTTATGGAATAAAGGAGTGTTTTTCCTTAACAATTCCTATGACTGCTGGTGTCTTGTCCTACTGCTAACAGTGTCTATGCTACAGGCAGTAGAGAGGCTATTGCAGTGAGGGGATGTTCTTCACTAAAGTCAGTGCTGACAGCAGTATCCTCCATGGTGCCAGAAGGACTGATGTGGGTGACTCAAGAGGGCTTATTCTTCCATCTGTTTTGGTACTGAAACAATGTCTCAGCAGGATGCTGGAAGCTATACAGGGGATGAGATATAAAAGCCTACTTTTCAATGCTCTGTTACTCTGTTTAGTATTTGCTTCTCTATTGTGCATTTGAGTTTTAATTATTATTTACTGTATTTCTAATGCTACGTGCAAATACTAGGGATGCAATCAAGATAGTTGATAAGTAAAATAATCAGTATTATGTATGAGTATTATGCCCCTCGCATAGTGACTAATCTCAGTGAGGTGGTACTTCTGCAAAACATTTTACTGTTCACACTGTTTCTGTGGCTTTCCTTCCTACATTCCAAACCTATAATTAAATCTGCTTTCTTGTTTCTTGTGGTAGATAAAGAGTGATATCTACTTTTAACTTTAATCTTAATTTCCAGGTATAAAGTGCCTTGGCCAAAGTGAAGTTTCAAGCTTGTGGCTAAACCAGGAAGAATCCTGGTCCCAAGTCTCCTTGCTTTAACTGTAAGACTGCATTAATCTACTTCAGGTATTTATGGGTAAAGTTCTTTATCTGCACTAAAAATGACATTAAACAGTCTAACAAGTTGCCTTTGTTAGTAGGCTAAGCAAAAAGATAGAGTGCAGTGGCACCTTTTTCATCAGAAAATGTAAGATATCTTCCTACTTTGCAGTTTTGATTTTAAGAGAACTGTCAAGAGACTTGATTTACCTCTGTAGATTTTGCATTGCTAATTTTAAGTCCATGTAAGTGAGCAATTGGGGAGCACAGCCATGCCAAGCACAGAGGAGAATTATATATCAGTTAGGGAAATCGGGATTATATCAACACAAAGAGACCTTGAAAGAAAATACACAAGTCACAGAAGGAAAATATACTTCAAAAGGCTGTGACTGGTTACAGCTGTCAGGAAACATCAGTCCTGTTCCCAATTTTCTTTGCTATTTAAGGAAAGAAAAGAAATCTGAAGAATTTAATTCTAATTGTATAAAATAACACACTGGGGAAGTTGAGCATGCCAGCGCCTACCCGGTATCTAATGTTTCACATTATTTGCTCGCTGCCCTGGCTAGCAGCTCCTATACATGCCTGTTATGTGAACTGTAGTTCCCTAAGGCCTTGGGATTATTCTGGTGTTTTGCCATAATACTGTGTTCCTCTTGCTTTAAGGCTGATTAATGAATCAGAAGTTGGGTTGATTTAGTACTTCAGGTACCAGCATAAAAAATTAATAGTTATAATAACTTTCTCAGATCCTATTGCCTTCTTCTCCCCGTTACTTTTGAAGAAAGGTGGAGAAGAACAGTCAGTTAAATTTCAATATAACTTTGTTTCATTAAGCTCCAGAAACTCAGATGCAAATGAAGGAGGTGGAAATCGGGTGTTAGAGCAAGTATATTAAGCTATTGTTTCTCATTTTTGGTTACCTTCCATCTATGAAAATGTTCTCTCCCCCCTTAACAATAGCAACAACAAAAAACCTCAAACAATGAAGCAAAAATCGAGGGAATGACCAAGGTCCCACCCAAGTAAGAGCAAACACCTTACTTATCTTCTTTGATGCTGCCTGGCATGACAGTAGTCAGGTGTCCCACTACCTTAAAGGGATTTCAGAGCATAACCCACAGGACAGCCTGGGAACAGGAAGGGGACCTCGGGAGGCAGCACGCCCCTGCTGCTATGCCACAGTGCAACAGAGCCCTACTGTGCTTGCCATGCACCCAGCTCAAAGAGAAAGTTTTGCTTCATCTGTGCTGGCAATTTCACAAATCCCCTTCCAAGCGCCTGAGACTGAGCCATGGTTGTGTCACATGAGATACACAGTGCAAGAAAAAACAGGCTGGAATCAACAGCACGAAAATCCCCAAACATGAGTGAAGATAAAGCACTACCAAGCACTTGAATGCTGCCCTTTGTATATTAGCAGCAGATAAAATCAACAACTGGGAAAGAAAAGCTGCTCCAAGAGCATCAAAAGTGTGCTATTGGGATAGATTGTCAAGAAGCATATCTGCCTCCTCTTGGGATAGCTGTCCGTGCCTAAATTTACCCTATAATGATGGATGTAAGGACAAGAAAGTACCAATCTACTTACTCTGGAAATCAAACAGGCTTCTTTAACTCTTTCTGCTCTGAACACTCCCTGTTGATAAAAGGAAAAGGCAACAGAATATAAAGCTCATTGTGGAGATAAAATGGCTATATATATATTAATGGGCCAGACTCTTAATTTGAATTTTCAACAATAGTACTATGGATTTTAGAGTCTCAGGTTACTGACAGCACAGTATTAATATGTTCTAAATCCTGGTTTTGCCATACAGATTTAGTACATCTACTGAACGGAAATCATGCTAACTAAACAAACCCAAATAAACCCAGGAGTTTATGTAGGACACTGTCTCAGCTTCAGATGTTTCAAACTTTGGGTGTTCATTTCCTTTAATGCTAATCTCCAAAGGTCTGCAGTTCAAAGGGGAAAAAAAGCTGAGTATTTGTGCTCAAATAACACTGTGTACTGTTTATTCTATTAGTGACAGTGATCCAGGCGCTTGTATCATTCTTTATATCAGACTTTGACACTTGGATGTCTGTCACTGGATTGGCTGTTAGTTACAAAAGGCTGTTGCTTCAGTCATTGCTTGAAACACTGGAATGAAGCCTGGGACTCCTGGACATTTTAAGTAGCTGGTTTATTTGTCTTTCCAAAGCAATTTATCTAAATAGGCCAACACAATCAAATTACATGGGTTTCTAAATACATTCCATTGCCCAGTCTGACATCTTAATTAGAACTTTTAAAAAATAATGATTACCTTTCAGCTACCAAAAATTCACAAACCTTTCTTAAAAATTGGCCAGTGAATATCACTAACAGCCACACAAATCTATTTGGTTTTTTTAAGTTGATCAGACTTTCCATTGGCACATATCCTGGCAAAAACAAGATGCAAGGAGGAATGGTTCAAATATGCTGGTTCAAATACACAAAAGCAGAGAATCATTGATAGTTCCAGTTCCAATCTTTGTCTTTCATAAGACCTTTCTTATCCACCTCTGTCTAAAACAAGGCCTTATAAAAATATTTCTTTTCCAATACAGTGTAACCTAATTGGGTTACACAATATTGTGAGTAATTTAAAATACCACAATGGTTGCTTTGCTTCCAACTGAACTCTGTTTCTGAAAATATTTCTTTGTTTCTTTTGGTTTTTTTTGTATAAGTGAAGCTATTGCTGTTAAGTGTCACTTTGACTTTTTCTGTATTCATATATAAATTGCCTGATGTGCCTCAAAGTGGACTATAATCTGAGAGTGAGGATAAATGACCCATGCTACTCAGAAACAGAAGAGTCTGCAGTATGTGAAAGACAAACAGCCTCAGAGCTAAAGGATCAGGACTTAAGATGCTAACTGCTATTATGACCTCCATTGGTTTTCTGTGAAATAAGTTTTAGATATGTTAAAAACCTCTCAGATGCGCAGTCAGCTGATTTCCACCAATCTTTAAAAATTAAAGAAGAAAACAACCTGAATTTCAGCATAGTTGTCAGAATTGCAAATGGTTCTTTTAGTATTTATTCCAGATCTGCTTGTTTGTGAGTCTACATACTGAGCTTGGAAGATGGACATTTTCTTTTAAGATGGTTGTATCTCACCACAACTTATATCAAAACTCAATTGCAATTTATATCAAAACTCCATCAGTTTGTTAGAGGTTAAAATCTGTTAACTATTCAGTTAGCAGTTTTGGTGCATATGAACAAGGTTCCATTCAGTGGAAATTAAATTAGAAGTTTCATTCCATCATGCCAAATGCAACAGCCCCTATGAGGCACTAGAACCAAGAACTAGACCTTCAGACAGCTTTGAACTATATTCATGAGCATTTCATTCTAGGTGACCAAAATGGATCTAGTCTGGTATAAAATCTCCTGAAAAGCAGAGAGCTGAGATGTAGGAGTGTCAGAACCAATTGCTTTGATCTACAGATCCTTTTGTATTGTTTGTTAACGTATGTATAGCCCTTGTGACTTTGGGAAGTTTCAGCTTCTCTGTCTGCAAGCAGTTTTTCAATTAAAGTAGTTGGTAGCATTTACCTTTTTCTTGAATATCACTTCCACCTTTGCAGATATGTGGTATTGTTTGATTGTAAACTATCTGAATGAAAATAATTAGCATCAGAAGTTCGATGCTTTATGTGTAGAGATCATCATAAAAATCAGTTCCTGTATTTCTTATCCACTTGTTGCAATTCTGTGATCATACTTCTTTTATTGAACCAAAAATTCATATTCAGTTTCCATTATCACAGCTAGAGGTATGACCAGTATTTTCCATTAAAGCTTCAAATTATTTCACAGCATAAGACAGTATCATTTGGATCTTATGACAAAGTAAACAATATACAGAAGAAAAAGTTCAGTACCGTATATTTTAGGGATTTCTGCCTTGTGGTTTTGTTGACCCTAAAAAAAAAAGGTTAAAAGACAGTTCCTTGTGTCTAGCTGTCACTGGTTTTGTCTGGAATGCATTCTCATCCTGCTTTATTCAGTACAGTCAGTCTCATCTGCTTTTATGTCTCTGTACAGAAGGAGTAGAGTGCTGCTGCCAAAACCAAGGGAATCTGCCATCCTCAAGCCATTGCTTGTAACATGTGAGCAAAATTTGATAATGGGAGGGATGGGTGGATGGATGGGTGATAGTCCAGCAAACAAGATAAGACTATCAAACACATATGGCTACCAAAACATATGAAGAATGCATGTAGTATCCTGTATGAAATGGAACAGAAAGAAAGAGGAGAGTCAGAGACTTGTGAGCAGCAGAACTGTTAGAGAGATGGCAGCAAAAGACTGGCTGAGGAGACTTAAAAATTAGAATTCATCAAATGCAAAGTGAGAAAATGATGCTAAATGAGAGAACACAAAGAATGTGGAAGGATAAAATTGTCACTGCAGAAATTCAGCTTGGTCACCTAAGAACAATGTCTGCCTCTGCATATGTACATCACCTTGTATTTGTACAGTAGATCAAGTAGCTGTGCTGCTTGCTAAGGAAATAATAGCCAGTTGGCATCTCTAGGAGAGAAATTTTGAGATGGAAATGAAGTGAAAAGTTCTTGCTAATGCCAAGAACAAACATGAGACAACGGGTAGGAAAAAATTCACATTATCGGTGATGGAAGAAGGAAGTAGAAGTATCAGAGCTAAGAAAAATACCCGTGAAAACTGAAGTTGAATAAGATGCAGAGAAAAGAGAAGAGATTTAACATAGAATATAATACATGATCCAAGACAACATTCTCTCAGTCAAAGAACAAGCAGAGCATGATGAAAATACTTAGAATACTTAAGGAAGAAATACTGATTTTATTAGGAACAGGAAAAAAAAAGCAATTTGATTCTTATTTGCCTTCCTAGAAGGGTGAAAGGACAGTTTGCAGACTGTCCATGGAAAGCTTTCTGAGAAACAACCAAAGTTGTGCCTGGAAAAGAAAACTTCATTGTTTTTCATATTAAAAATATCTTCTCTCATGCTCCTGAAACAAGACAGCTTTCTTCAGATATGCTTTAAATAAAAGCAAAAGCAATGCTGTGCTAGCTTGAATGACATGACTTTCAATTTATGCAATTTATGTATAGCCTGTCAAGATCTGTACTTCCACAGTAGTACTGCCTTCCAAGCAGGGTAACTTGAAGCTTGTCTGAGTTTCCTTTATGAGTAGGATAGCCTTGCCCACAGCTATTGAGTTGCTGGTAACAGGAGTGTAACTTTTATTAATTGATTTGGTCATCTTAAATGGCTCACATTAAGGAAAAAATGAGACTGGTCGAAATCTCACTGGCAGAAGAAGTATACCAATTTCAACAGCTAAGAATCTGAAACAGTAGAAAACTGGATCCTTCCAAGCATTAGTGATTTATTATTTTAAAACATTTTCTTTGGGAATGCCAAATAATTTTGGAAGTTTGTCAGCTTAATCTAACCAAGCAGTGAATGCTTGCACAGGTATTGAAAAAACACTGTGCTGCAGAACTCTATTTATTATGTTCAGGCACCAGAAATCACAGAGTTGCCAAGCTGAGCAAGTGTTAGTTTTCCAGTTGAGTGACCGAAACCTGATGTGCTTAATTCAAACTGATTATGTACTGGTTTAGCTTCTACTTTTATGTAACTTCTTTATTAAGGTGTTTTGGTTGGCAAATATTTAAATACCCACTATTTTGTTTCTGAGATTCTGGAAGATAATTGACATTTGAAAAGAAAGGAGTTAAGTCTAACAAATCTAGGTAAGAAGCAGAACTTCCACTATTCAGCCTAATTAGAAATGAGACATCACCTAACTTCACCTCTGCAAACAAAAGGAAGGCAAGACATCAAGGCATCAAAGTTCAAATTTCTGGATGCTGTATATAGATCATGGGTGATATCTTTTCCCAGTCAAGTACACTGTAAAACTAACATCAATTGCAGGAAGGACAATCAGCTAGGATTCGCTTTATCTTGACTATATCCTCTTTTCTCAGGCCTTTGAGGGGACTTTCAATCTCCAGTCTTCAATTCTTTTAAGTCAGTAAGAATGGGACTTGACAATGCTCATGGACAGGATCCAGTGCACAGGGTTCTGTCTTTGATTTTGGAGTCCCACAACAGTAACATGAAATTCATGCTACAACCTAGAAGGTATAGTCAAATTACAAGACTTTCAGCTCTTTTCAAATTTTGGCCATCTTAAAAAATTCACAGTTCTTGAACTTAGCATCTTCTTCAATTCAGAGATATCACAGTTCCTGTTCTTGCAAGTCACTCTATAATATTTATATATATATTGTTTTTATGTTTTTGCAAAAGTAAGCCCTATATAAAAAACCTGACAGTTCTAAGGAGCAACTGTCTATAGTGAAGTGGGTAATTCATCAGTATGAGTATCAGTTTGCAGAACTGGTGTAGTTGACTTTAGATGTCTTCATGTAAATGCAGCAAAACTTTGTTAGTTATAACTTGAGGTATTCTGAATATTGTTATCAATTCCATTTTACATTTGTATTATAGTATAAGCAGCAGGTTTTATTAGCATTATAGAGTACTTAGTTTTGGAGGAGGAACCTGAAGGTGGTTGAAAAAATGGCAACATATGGTTTAAATCAGAAACAGCCATCTGAAGAGAGAAGTAATAAGCAAATCAGCCAGCCAGCTAAACAACAGAATACAATTCCTGCTAAGTCTTTGGCACAGAAGTGCCCTCCCAGTGCCCCAAAGCATCTGGGAAATGAGTATGAAATGCAAAGCCTGGCGGATGGTGTGAGTATCCTGCCTGTACTCAGACTATGCCAACTGAGGATACCTGGTCAGAATTGCACTTTGGTGCAAAAAAATTCTCAGTCATCTTAAAATTGAGACCATCTAGATGAATACAATGTCTCATCAATCACATGTTGCTGGTTTTGATGAGAAACAGAATAATAGTTTTGATAATAGAGCAGAACACCAGAGCCTTCAGAGTGAATATTGAAAACCTCTCTCTGTGAATCTGGATTGTTTTCAGATCCATACTCTTTCTTAAGTATCTTGGGTTAGAAACTGTGTTACTGAGATATTAATTCTGTCCCAGACAGATTTTTGGTGGACGATTCTCCCAGTCCTATTCCTTGTAGAGAGCAAACAAGATCTCCCTTGGGGCAGGCAATATTTAAATGAGTTCCAAGAAGTTTGGCTCCACAGAACACATTCAAATAGGGCAAAGAATACCTGTCTGCACTGAGAAGCCAAACAGCCTTTCAGATGGCTGGCTTTTGCACAAGGTGGGTAGTTGAAGGGGCATATATTAGCCCTCGAGCTTAATCTGTAACAGGCAGGATACTCAAACAGTGTCAGTTCAGTTTAGCTCCCCTCTCTGTTAAAAGTTGGAGGAAATATTAAGTTAATATGTTTCTAAAATACGTCCATCAAAGTGAGTTTTTATTTTGTACGAATGTTTTCTGAATTATGCAGAGAATTCATGTAGCACTCCACTTACTCCTACAAATAGAGACATTGCATCTACAACTGTTTGCTAATATGTGAAGAATTGAGGTGGATGGGGTTATGACTACCAGCTGGAGGATGGACAAAGTAAAAACATTTTGGGCTACTGGAATGAAGGTAAGAGAACATGCCCATCTGACTCTCTCTTTTCTAAGTAGCAGGAGCTGGGAAGTCCTGCTTCTTTGAGGGGTACATTTGACATGCTCTTTTGTTATTTCATGTGTTGTCTGAGGGGGAGAAATCCTGGGACATCTGAATGTATCTATCCTTTAGCAGGTGATTCAGGAAGAGGAGTTTAGCATTTATTACTGTAGAAATATCTGAGGTACTCTGTCTTTGTGAGACAAGATTTGGTGAAGGGAATGGAACCTAACCCCAAACTTATTATCTATGAATGATAAAATACAGGGTTAAAGTATCATAACTGAGAAGCTGTCTCAAGGAATTTCTACTATTAGAGGCTGGAGAACTGCCTCGACGGCCCAGGGAAAGCAACAATAGCAGCAGGACATGGGCAGATAGCCCACGTTGAATCTGTCCAACAAAGCTCACCATCTCCATACTGATGATTCAGGGCTCGGCCCAGTGCAGAGCCTCAATGGAGAGATCCCACATGTGCTCTCACCGTCTCTGTTCATATCTATGTGCACCTAGAATTCCAGTGATCAATCAAGCTCTCTCCAATCTTTAATACCAGTGACTTAACAAATCTCTCATATCCTTCTTCTTCCACAACCTCAGTTGTCATTTTCCAAACTGAAGAGTCAAGAAGACCCTACTTGTATGGATGCTTTTGTGTGAGTACTGTTGTCCTTCTCTGAAAACATTGCTAGTATATCCTTTTTGAGCTAGGGTAAAGAGAACCACGTCATCTATTCATATAATAGTGTAATGACACTTTCTGTTTTATTCTTTATTCCTTTTCTAATAAATCTGTGTATATCAACTGCTCTTTAGCCACTACTGAATTTTAAGAAGACATTATCTCAAAAGTGTTGGCAAATTACAAGATTTTTTATGGGTGGCAATGGCTAGTTCAAGTCACATCATTTTATGTGTGAATTTGAAATTAATATTTTTTTCCACCTGTGGCACTTTACATTTGTATAGATTACATATTTTCTTCTATTTCTCTAATACATGAAAATTATTAAGTCCTTCTTCAAGTCCTCTTCAGTACTTGACTAATTTAATGAACAAACTATGTAAATGACATTTTATTTTTCTGGGTCATTTATGAATATGTTAACCAGCACTTATTTCTGTGTAGCTTGGCAAATGATTTTCATTTGTAATGAAAATTTTGTATTTATTCATGCTTCTAAACCTTTTGTTTCTCAAAAAAACCCCAAACATCTGCTTGTTTGATGGCTGCTTATTTTCCTTAAGAGTGTTTAGTGCCGGACATTGCTGAAAGTCTTTTGGAAATCCAAACAGACTCCAGTCAGCTCTCTTCCACCCACATGCTTATTAATTTCCTCAAAGAATTCCAGCATGGTTGTAAGCCATTACTTCCTTTATGAAAGTCATCATAATGTTTCCCCATGTTATCAGACTTATCCATGAGTTTAACACTTCTATTCTTCATTACAGACCCTATCAACTTATCCTTTATGATCCTTAGTTCTCCAGTTCTCCACTGGAATATCAGTTAAGAATTGGATTCAAACATGGGAATTTCCCATTCTTAGGTACCAAGATCATATTAAGCAAGAAGCTACACAACAGTATGTAACTATTTTTCTCCAAGATTTTTAGGTTTTTGAAAGTTATTTCTAAAGTTTATGGCTGCAGCATGCTGGGTTTGCATGGTATTTTTAAAGTAAACTCATACAAATGAATGTTTGTTTGTTTTGGAAAACATTTTAATTTCCTGAATTTACTAATTATGTACTTTATCTTCCTACTTAGTCACGTTGATATAATTTTGCATCCTCCTAAGAGCTCCTAATAGGTAGTATGCATTCACCATGTGCCTCTAGTAGGGCACCTTTAGACAGACACATTGCTACCTGAAAAGATTTAACTGTCTTAGATGTTCCTTTTAACTGTTTCTAAAAGAAAAATTCTTGGTCTTATCTGTTTCTCATTTTTGAAGGTGAGTGCAGCTGTGTAGATTTTTTTGAGGTTTTGTTTTGAATTGTTTTCCTAGCTGGTACCTCTAAATTAAGATGGAGAGTTTGCACCTTACTAATGTAGGGTGCAAAGATATTGGTTTATATCTCATGCAGGACTTGTCCTAGGTACTTTAGATAGTATTATGACAGTACGATCTACTTTAAGGTAGGAAAAAAATAAGTTCAGTAACTTTGTAACAGCAAAACTGCAAAATCAGAGATTAAGGTGATTAACATCAGTGTGGCAGAATCTGGATACATTTGTTTGTATATTGCAGAATAAACCAGTATTACAGCTTTTGGTTTTCAGCTCTATTATTTATAAGCTGCAAGATTCTGGAAACCAGTCTTTCCTCTTCATCTTCTTTGTGTGAAGAAGCTTTAAATAAAATTACAGTTGGTTTCTGTTACTTGTAGGTAAACTTCCATTACCTTATATACTACCTAAGCTCACAGCCGAAACAATAGTTGAAATGAAACTCTGAAGTTGAAAATAACTTTTACTGTTGAGCTGGTAGAACACATCCTGCTTATGAGCATTGTGTTTAATTTGCATTGTTTTACACCCTGTAATGGAAAGGAGTCCATAAGATCCTGTAATCTGGACCACAGTGCCTGCTTCCTTTGTTGCAAAATGCAGTCCTGCAGAGGCAAATGCAGTTGTCTTTGCTTTAGTATTAGCCAGCACTCCATAATGACATTTTAGAGCTGCAGGCACAGTTTTGAGCTGTAACTGTGAATTGTTACTTGGCTGGTAAAAATCACTAGGGAGGTGTTAGAGCCATTGTCTGAAGTTTATTTTTGAATGTCTTCCATCTAAAAGGCAAGACGTCAATTTCCTTTGGATTCTTTTTTTCTGGGTTTCCTTTGGCTTCCCTAATGGAGAGCCATCTTTGGATGCTGACAAAAATCTACAGCATGCCCCTGTTTTGAAGTTTTCACTCTCATTTAAGACATGGTGTATGATCTCCAGTGACATGCGAGTTTCACATATACAATTATGTATTCTGTGAAGAGAGATCTGTTTGTGCTCACTGATGAACTCCTGTTGAGTGAAGAATAGCCTATGCTGAATATTTCAGATTTAGTATGTTCCTTTAATATTACTTACCTAAGGTGCTACTGATGTTTATCCAGACTGAGCAGAGTCCATTCTTGAATATCACTATTCATTTCTTCCAGAATAGTCACTGGGAGCAAAAGTGCACAGTTGCCCAGTGGGAGCAATTGACTGTTTAAATACAAAGTTCACAAAAATATTTTGTCTGGCTGCTTCTCTATCTTCTCATCTTCTGCATGCTACTTGCCTTCCTTTGTAGTGCACCAGTGTCCTTGCAAAGATCTGTGTCATGTTGTGAATACAGAGAGTCCTGGTATTGGCAGAGAACTCAGGACAGCATTGCAGTCCATATCCTAAATACCAATATAATACCTATTAATAATTTTTCCTAATAGTTAGCCAAGGGGGGGGGGGAAGTTACTGTGTTTTTTTAACATTAGGAGAAAAAGTATTGGTAATGTGTCTGTAATTGTAACTTTTAGGTCCTTTAACTAGGAAACAGCTTCACTTATTAATGCAGTCAGATTGGTTGCTGAAGTTATCTTAGTTTCTTTGCTTTCACCTTCACCTTGAAGATATTATTAGGTTCAGTATGAATCTGTCAGTCTAACTGCTCTGTGTGCTGAGAGTGCCCAGTCTAATAAAACATTAATGGCTGAGATTTCTAATGGCATCCAAGAATTTCAAACTGTGTTCTACCAAAGGTACTTTACTAGCTAATCCATCCTTCATCTCCTTTTCCCACTAACAAGGAGTTAAAGACATCAGTCAATTACAGAAATGCTAGTGGAAGAACATGTGAACAGCCATTCCTTGTCTGACCAGTGATCCATGTAGCTTACCACAGCCTGCCTGTAAAAGTGTCCAGCAGAAGATTCTTAGAGAGGAATGTATTGAGTGAACTCTATATTCAGTTTCCCTTAAGCAGTGGTTTAGAAACTGCATCCAGAGCACTTTTAGCCATGATAATAGACCTACTTTCCATTAGTCTATTTCCTGAACTCTTTTTGCTTATTTAGTGCTCACATCATGTAGCAATGAATTCCCCATTTTAATAATGTGTTGAGTGAAAAATTCTTCCTTGTTTTTGCCTTAAACCTGCTGCCAGATCACTCATTTCATTTCCCCGGCTGGAATGCTGTGAATAGCAGCAGAATACAATCTGCAGAATCCTACCCAGATCCAATTAGTAGAAGGACAGAAGGTCAAGATCAAGAATGGCCATGACTACCAGACTTCATTTTTACTGCAGCAACACTTGCAAGTGTCAAGGCCTCTTTGTGCTAGCAGTGGTATAGACTTCTGAGAGACAGTATGATGTAAAGAATTGATAGTCCAAACAGACTATCTAAACAGAATAGCCAAAGTTGAATAATGAAAATCCAGTGGTCAGATCCATTCTATCTCTTTCTAAAGAGACAGAAAGATGCAATTACTGCTGCTGCTGCCCAGGCAGTAAGCTGGGAAATGTCCTTGTGTATGTATCATCCTCCCACTTCAACTCACAACCTCCTTCAGCTACTTTTAGCCATTCCTGCTTGCAGAGGCATTGGCAATTAGAGTGTGGCAAGCACAGCAGCAACTCTAGGAGGCACATAAAGTAGAACATAGGGGTAGAAGGTGAGCAGGAGGCTTGTGTTAGGGAAGCAAACAGTGCTGAATGAAAGAAAAGTCATCAAGTCAGATCCAGTATCCTAACTCCAGCAGGACTAATATCAGGGAAAGAAGCAGAATTTACGTACTGGAGTCACAAGGTGAATGGTCAGTGGAGCAGTGGTTCCCTCACATGGCCTGAGCCTTATTGCATCAGGATCTTTAAGGTAAGGATGTTCATGAAAGCAGCTGTTGCTCCTTGCATAGGACCACAATAATGAAGAACATAGACACCAAGGTGACAAGTATTGACTGCTACCCATGGAAGCAAGCAGCTGCAATGGGCAGGAGAAGGTAGAGAATGAAGTGAAGTATTCTATTAAGATTTACAACTACCTGATGTCCACAGGTTGACATTTCTTTGTACAAAACTGCTGTCAATAAGGGTGCATTAAGGCATTGGTTCTAATATGCAAAGCCAACTATGAAACTGAGCTAAAACTTGAGGAAAGTTTCAGGACTGTAAGAATAAGCAGTTCTCCAAGAATCTGCAGTTCTAAACTTGTACCATGGCTGCATCAATAAATGTCTTAAAACCAAACCAGAAATAGCAGCCTGCCTCTAGAAAATGGCAAGAGAAGACAAAAGGTACAGGCAAGTGCATACTGGTATTTCCCCAGAATACTCTCCTGGCAGCCAGTAATCTACACACCCCCTTAGGACTTTGATGGATTTTCCTCCTGTGGGTATGTTTATTCTTTTTTTGAATCGGCATGACCTTTAGCGTCTGCTACTTCCTATGGCCTGCAGTTCCATAGCTTAGCTTAAACAGCACAGTGGTGAACTATTTCCTTCTGTTACTTTTGAACCTAGCTCTGGTCATCTTGCTTGCTGTTTTCTAGTTATTATATTGAAAGAGAGACTGAATAATCTTTTACATTCCACTTTATCTTTTAAGCCACTAATATCTTTCAGATTAAATGGTCTCTGTTCCAAATAGAAGAATCTTAGTTTTTCTGGTTTGTGCTCCCTACCTCCAGTAATGCTACTTGTCCTTTTTTGATATCTTTTCCAATTCTACCTTACTGCTTTTGGAAAAGAGGAATCAGACCCACCTGCAGTTTTCACAATACAAATTTTTCAGGGAGTTATACAGTGGAATAATTATGTTCTACAATCTTTTTTTTGACTGTTATGAAGTACTGAGATTACGTTCTCATTAAACTGTTTACTAAAACCTCAGGTACCTGCCTGGTACTAGTCAGCCCAGAGCAAAAGTCTGTATGTAAAGTTCAGGTTGTTTTTCCCCATATACATTTATCTAAGCTGAGTTTAATCTGCTATTTCTCTGCCAAATCAATCATTATCATGAGGCTTTTCTGAAACTGTTTCCCTTATTTATTGCCTTGAATAGTTTAGTGTCATCACCATTCTTTGTTATCTCAGTGTTCTCCCTCCTTTAATTCATTTATGAATACCCTGAGGACCTCAGGTCCCAGCACAGAACCCTATGGGATTCCATTGGCTTTTTGTTCTTAGGGTCTTTTTCCATCCAAGGACATTCCCATGTTGTTTAGATTATTTAAAAGTCTTTGGGTGAGGGACATTGCTGAATGCCTTTTGGAAATACAAGTAGACCATATCAAGGGGATACTCCTTGTCCACATTCTTAATTGCTTCTTCAGAGAAACGAAATAAATTTGTGAGACACAATTTCTCTTTAAAAAAAAAAAAAAATGAGAAAAAAAGCCATGTTGACTCTTCCCTGTTCATATTTATCCATGTGTCCTTTATTATGTAGAATAATTTCCTATAACTTGCCCAGAGGGCTGTGTGCTTTATTGGTTAGGCCTTCCCTGGTTCTGTCTGGAACTGCTAGAAAAAATGTGGCATCATGTTGGGCATCTTCTAGTACCAAAATAATTTTAGGCAAGAAGCAGTGTGCCACATTAGTGTTTCCCTATTTTATCTTAAGTTCCCTTAGAGCTTTGGAGTGAAGAGAAGTTGCTGATGGCTTATTATTAGTTTCTTATGTCTTTTACAAGGTTTTTTTGTTTGTTTCTTTCTTTCTTCTGTGTGGATTTTTTTTTTTCATGTGCTATTATAAATGTGAAATTAAATACATTAAACTTTCAGTTTTAATATAGAACATTTAAAAATACCTTGAATCTATTGTTCAATTTTGGATCTACATGTCTTTGTCTTGAGCCCCACTGAAGATTAGGGAGCACAGAGTACAGTGTAGGAATGAATAGGAAGCTTTGATACAACTCTGAAATACAAAATTATCTTTAAACCCTTGCTGCTTGTGGTATCTGTGCCACTGCAGAGGACTATATAGTGAAAAAAGGAAGATGGAAGAGAAAAAGAAGGTACTTCGGGTAGAATGGGGGATATCAAAGATTTATTTCTTATTCCAATTTTAGAACTAAAATACATGGCACTTTTGAACTGCACTTCTGAATATTGATTTTTAATTGATACTGTAACTTTAATGATGATTAATCAGTTGTGTAAAGCCATTCATTTTGTAATGAAGACAGCTGAGCTATTTCTGGGATTTTTTTGTTTGCAACTTTGAATACATATCTCAGAAGCTCTGTATTTTTGGTCTTTTTAGTAGTTTATTCCTGGCTTTGTAGACTTATTACAGCATTTTATGTGCTACAAACTTTAGGGTTATGAATTTGTAGTTTTAATACCCTTTAAAAGTTGCCCATCTTCAAGCCACCAGAAGTGCAGAAAATAATTTTACAGTACTCAGCAACATAACATTACATATTCGGTTTAGTTTCCATAATTTCCTTGTCCTGAAACTTGCAAGTATCTTTATGCTTGCTCTATGATGATTTTATACCAGGCCCCACATTTGCTAAATATGGCCCTGGCCTCATGAAAGTGATAAGCGAGTACTGTGAAATGTTGGGACGTTCCAGCTTTTCCCAGATAAAATACAAGACCTTCACCTTTTTCAGTGTTGAGAATATAAGTCTCTTGAATCTATTCCAGTAATGTAAAAATAAATAAAAAATCGATACTTCCTGGAATATAGTACAAAGTTTGGAAGAACAGTGGAGATAAGATAAGCTTCCTGTGTGTGAAATCCTTTCACCTTTGTAAAGGATTTTCTGTGTCATGAATTTCCAGTGAAAAGATTAGCAGGAACTGATATAATGAAGTGGAGCCGATCCCTTTCCCGAACCTCAGTTCACATGGCACACTAATGGACTGTGCTATTCTGCATACTGAAGACCAATATGGGGTTTGGAGGCAGGGAAAGGATAGTGGTGCCACCTTAAAACTCTGGGAGAGTACCTACTGCTTCTGACAGGCAGAACACCCAAGGATTTTATTTTTTGATCCAAAACTTCTGATAGAAGTCTCTTTGATTAGGTAAACAGTGGACCTATTATAATGAGGGAACTCTTAAACAGAAGAAAAGGGATCCTGTTGAAACAGATGAATATATAGAATACAACATCTAACATAACGACCATGAATTGCAAGAGATTTTGCTACTTGCTTTTTTGGATGAGCTCCCAATAGAAAAAAACTAATATTTAGTGTTGTCTGTGGCTATCTATCGGGAGAATGTGTTGCATCATTTGTCTGCTGCTTCCAGGTGCTTAAAAAAGCTCAGTGGTTGCTCCCGCTGAAACTTGAGTGCTGTCCAAATGTTAAAATAAGTTTCTAAAAATCTCAGGTCGTTCTAGAAGGCCATGCCCTATGGGACAAGACCCAAAGCACCCACTGCCCTACTTTGTCACTATCATTGGCGCTTTCCTCTCAGTTTTGCTGGCACAAGTCTTTCTGGGATCTTGTAGTAAACTGAATCAAGGGCTGAAAAACACCCTTGTTTTCTGCTGGGTTGTTTTGAAGCAGGGTCATTTTCCTAATTCAGTTTAAAATGTGATACTACTAAAAGGGATACTATGCCGCTGTCTAGAAATGAGTGATGGAGATGGGAATATCTCAAGCTTTGTTATTTTTGAATGGAAAACTTTATCTAATCTATTTCACCTGATTGCTTGTTAGATAAAGCTGTTGTACTGCAGAAAGACCCCAGAGGGCATATAGGCACTGATGTCTCACATGCATTGAAGATCATAGCCTAAAAAATTTCAACAGGGAAAAGACATGCTATAATACCTTTAGAGAAGCTGTGAATATTTGTGAATAGTTTGTATTTGATTTTATTCTGTTCCTTTCAGCTTTCATTCTTCTCCCACAAAAAAAAATTCTTGTTATTTCCTTCCTAATTTCACTTAATCAGTTGTTGGTTGGGTTTTTTTCCATTTATTAGACAGATAAGACCATTTGATTAAATGCTGGAAAGATAAAATTATAAAGATATGTGTTCTAAATATGTCAAACTGCACTCTACAAACATGTAAATAGTGGTCCCTTCTCTAAAGACTACAATATAATTCGGAAGAAGGCAAATTGAATGCATTAATTAGAAAGAAGAGCACAAAGAAAAGATAGTTTTGTGACAAAATTCTAGTAAAATGTATCACATTGCTTTATGCATAATCCATCAAAGAAAGAATTCCAAATGAAAAAGTAGCATGGAGCTACATACCATGTAAGTGACTGTGAACTTGTTAATGAGTCACTCTCTTCTGTGTGTTGGTTATGAGTGGACACAAGTTCTACCATCATCTGACACTGTGGGGAAATTATCTGGTGACTATAGTGGATTCCTGGTCAGTAACAATCCGTCTTTCAAAACCACAGTACACTTACTTCTGAGTGAGCAGACTCAAAAGGCAGAAGGACCAGACCCCTGTTATATCTTTAAGGCAGTATCCTGCCTTAAAGGGAGAAAACAATGCCAGTGTTCTGAAGAGAAGGTGCAAACACCAGTCCATGACATATGTTGATGATTCTTGCTCACTTTTGAGAGCTGGTGGTGAAGAAATATGCTGAAAGTCTATATATCCCTCATAGCATGGTTGTTCTTATTTCTCAAAATATTCATCATTCTTCCAGGGCAGGGATCAGGCCCACTGGCAAGAGGCTGTGGAGGAAGCTTTCAGTTCAGCTTCCCACACTGCACATATTCAGTGAGTAAATAGGACTTCAGCAAAACTGTGAGTAAATAGAACTGACAACTTCCACTGAGTGACTTTATTTGAGACTGCTCCTAGTGTTTGTCATTTGGGTTTTTTTGTTTAAGGTCTGTAGAGCAGATGATGTCAAAGGGAAATGTTGTGAAACAGAAACTGGACTCATCTTCTGAGGGCTGTTCTTTCCCACCTTATCCTCACTTCAATTAGCACAGCTGAGGTGTGGCACTAAGCAGATAATCCCCTCTCTGGCAGTACAGCTGAATGCTGTTAATCTTTCAAGTTGTCTTTATTTTATCATCCTCATTCTTTAGCTTTGCATGTGCTTCATTAGAAAATGGACTACCTCTCTAGTGGAAGGAAAGAGTGGTTTTCTTCTCTCACATGAGAGAATTGATACTGGAGAAAAAATGTGAAGTTGTGACAACACTGATTCATGTACCAGCTGAGGTATGAGATACAAGAAACTTGGATTTATTTATTTATTTTATTTCTTAGAAATCCTTTAAAAATATTAGGAGCTAACTCAAATTATTGGTGGTTTAAGAATACTAAATGGGGTAAAATTTTAATCTATCTAGGTATTATTTATGGTTTGGCTGTTGCTACATGCGTAGCACCAGAAGGACTCAGTGTGGTATACCCATGTGTACTAGGAAAGTCACTCCTGCATGCAGGCATATGTGCATCTATAACAGGGAAATGGCTCTGAAGAATAAATGTAGAGTAGGTATAGGGAAGTACAAACTGCTTCACAGTATTTTTTCCTTCCTAGTCACCTTTGTCCTTTTCTTTTTTTCCCTTTTCATATGTTGTATAGTACTTGAGACAGATCTAAAGTTCAGTAAGTACTCTGATATATTTTGGTGTTGATTATATGCTAAGAATTACGTCTATAAACTGTGAATGTATCCTTGCTTGTGGAACGTGTAAGCCAATGGCGTTCAGTTCTGACAGGTTTCTGGGTGTACTGTAAGGACTAGTTATTTTTGCAGAGTAGTTCATTAAGTTCTAATACTCCTCAGGATTTTTTGTTTGTTTGTTTTCTCTGTTGTGCTCAAGCTTGTCCATGCTGAGGCTGTCTCAAAAAGGCAGATTTGTCCACCGTTAAAAATGGACATTTAAGATGAAAGACTCTTAGCCAGAAATTTCACAGATCTTTACCACAACCATTTTGTAAAACTTGGGTCTGACTTCCTTGTACAATAAAACATTTTCATATTCCTTTAGCTTTTTTAAGAGATTCTAAATGTGAACAAACAACATTCCTCTCCATAGTCTCATAGTTGCTTGAGTGGTATAATTAGTCTTAGACCCAATGAAAGATTAAACCCTTTATTTATTTATAGTATAGACTAAGAGACTAGGATTATATTAAAATTTTCACCAAAAACGGAAGCAAGGGCAGAAAATAATACAGATGCAAATGTAACTAACCTTTCCATTGGAATTTCCTGATCTGAAAGTGGTTTACCAGACTTGGACCAGTTTTTTGAAACATTTATGCCTCTGTGTAACTTTGTATATACATGGATAACATTAGTCATTAGATAAATGTCTGAAGGAACATAACAGTACATTAGCTTTATTTTTTCCATTTAATTTTCTAGATATTTTTTCTTTTTCTTTTTTTTTTTCTTTTTCTTTTTTTTTTCTTTTTCTTTTTTTTTTTCTTTTTCTTTTTTTTTAAGAAGAAATAAGCGCTCAAAACTCTCATAAAAACATACTCCAAGTAGTATTGCCAAAGGTAAGGGAGACCCGTAGATGAACGCTTTCCTGCGATCCATTAATAATTAGGAACACAAAAAATGCCATTGACTGATGGCACCTGACTGTCCTGCTCTTTCCTTGTTCCTCACTCGGGGTTTCTTGCCAAACAGTGAGTAATGGGATATAGGAGACTAAGAGCCCACAAAAGGAATGCTATGAGGGTAGATGAGGACTTGGATCATTGAGAATATCAAGTGAAAATGTGTCTACAGCTTGATGGTTTTATGGGATGGAAAGACTTAAAGTATAACATGGGAAAATTAAAAGCTCATTCTAGTGTAACTGCAAGACCTGGATTGTTTAGGAAAAGGATATTCTTTGCTCCTTTGCTCCTCTTCTGAGGACAACAAAATTCAAGTACCTTTTCTCAAGTTGACCTACCAATTCATTTTAAATTTAAAATAAACTCATCTTTTTTGCTAAGAATAAGCTTTGGGAAAAAATTACTCCCTCTCCTGTCTGTACAAAGGAATCCCTCTGGCAAAGACAGGATCATTTGAAGAAGCTGACTACAACTGAAAGGTTTTATAATTATGTGGAGCAAAATATATCATAGGACTGACTTTTCCAGTGCTGCAAAATGTATTTTGTGACATTCTCATGTCTCAAAACTTCCTTTAACCAAGGTCTTTCATATATTGGAGGATCACTTCACCCTCACAGCAAGAATGGCATAGGAAAGCCCAGTCTTCCTTCTTTTACAACTGCTGAAGCAAGAAAAAAAGTCTTATTCTTTGCTCTGGGATCCTCAGATGTCAGAATGACCCTTTGGAACCATTAGTAGCAGGTGTTAATTAGAACAATCTTTCTGCTGCTCTGATCCATTCTAGGGGTAAGCTGTTTTTCTAAAGCCATATGTATGCATTCACTCCAGACCCCAGTTCTAAACAGTACAAAATGCTGTCTGGCCACAGCCCAAGATCTGGATCTGAGTAATTAAAGCAGAAAGTTTGATGTTTCGCATTTCAGGCTTTATGGTGCTTTCCCCATGCAACTAATTTTTAAGTGTATGAATTTGGTTTATGTTAACAGTTAGGGATCTTGGCCGGGAGTCATGATGTTTGATTGCTTCAGGGTATTGCCCATAAGGAACAAGGAATGGTTTCTTTTTCTCCTTTAACTTAGTTTCTTTAAAGTTACTCAAAAACCATGAAGCAATTCTCATACATTTATAATCATCCTGTGTTTGTATATTTTCAGCATAGTTTGGATAAAATGGGATTCACCTGGGTATTTAATTTTTCAAAGGTATGACTTATCCTTCACTCATTGTGGTTGCCTTGGTAGTTAGTACACAGTTATTAAAAAAATAAAATAAATCAAAATTTCAGTATATTATATCATACTCTCAGTATCTCCCTACTTGATTCCACTCTCTGACCTTGGGTAATCAGAACTTAGCACCTGTATTCGGCCAGCCAGCATTTTTTTGCTTTCTCATAGTGATACAAATGGATGTGTCTTGTACTCCACCCTATAAAGATTCGTGTTTGACTTATTTTTGGACTCTGACAGTAGGTCTTCTGACAGAATGAACAATATTTAAGTATGAAAGTCTGGGCTTCCCTCTTCTGCCTCTAAGCTGAATCTGTTAGAAGAAATGTCACTATGGAGCCTAACCTTTGAGGTAGGCCATGAGACAACAACAAGACTCTTACCTCCATAGGATTTCTAAATATAAGCCTAGGAATCTGACAAGAATCTTTTACTGGTCTAAGGAACAACTGCATAAACAAGTGGATGCATTCACTTTGTGACCAAATCCAGAAAACACCATAAAATAGTTGCTCAGTGACCGTGTATTGCATTTTTAATCTTAAAAACCAAAGCCATGCATCAAACCCAGTCAGAGAGTTTTCAAGTTCTGTACGAGTTTTTTCAGGGTGTTCAGAGAAAGCAGAGTAGTAGTTTTTCAGCTACAGCCTCACATTTTATCCTGCGTATAATGGAACTTAAAGTTCTGTGTGATTCAAAACCATCTGTTGGAGAGTCTGAAGATGTAATTCCAGGAATGTTGCTGTACCTTGTATTTAGATGAGATTACATTGGCAATGTTCTAATTATAGAAGTTTTTATGATGAACAATTTTTCACCAGAAAGCTTTATGGAAACTTTTTAGGTTTGGGTTTTTTTCAGTTTTGTTTTTTAACAGAACACAGAAAGTGCTGGCACAAAACACTACTTGTGAAAATCTAACTTCAGTGGCAAAAATATTTTTACATTAAGAATTTTGCTGTTTCTCCTTTAATTGGGGTTTGCTGTAAGCATAAATTCTCTACTTTGGATAAGGTTTTTTTTCCACAGACCTAAACTATCAAATAGAAGCAAAACCAGTTTTCTTCTAGCATATAGTGTTTGGGACTTTCCTGCTTTTTAAAAAAAACAACATTCTTCTATTGCATAGTTCAGTAAAAGGGTATCAGGCAATACTGGAGACCAACAGCATATCCAGCACAGCAGCAGACAGCAAAAGAAAAATAAATCTCCACAGTTGTTGATGACCTCAGTCTTAATCCTCCCACACCTTCGTATTGTGTGTTTTGTTTTGTTGTTTGTTGGTTTGGGTTTTTTGTGCATGGGTTGTTTGGGGTTTTTTTGTTTTGTTGTTTTCTGGTTGGTTTGGGTTTTTTTATTTTTCTTTTGCCCATCTACCATGAATGCAAGATTTTCTGGTGGAGTTTATACAACTGAGTACTCTGCAGAAAAATAAGTTACAAGACCTTAGAAAAAAGGCTTGTGGTTCACTGTAATGTCCACAACTTTTGAACACTCCTTAGAAGAAACAGTTGTGATCATTTGGTGATAAATCACTTACTGTCATGCAGAGGTCCACTGTGCTTTGCGCTTACTCAGGGTCTCTTTCATCTTCAGAAACTTTCTGCTCAGAAATATTTCTTTCTGACTAAAATTTCGGTGACCTTGGTGGGTTTTGTTTGTTTGTTTGTTTTCCCCCTTTAAATAAGTATCCTGCTGAGTTGATGCTGTAGGTTGCAGGGACAGTAAGAATATATCCTGATTGCTATGTGTATTTGCATGCTCTGGTCTGTAAGCAGGCAGCAACATCTTTACTGTCACTGGGCTGGCAAAATCTTGTCACCTCACTACCAGAGAAAGGCTTTGCCCATCCCTCCTTGTCCCACACCTCCAAGGTGATCTTTGGTTTGCAGAGTTGGAGTACTTCATAATTGCAGTCCAAAACCAACTTTGAAATACATTCAAACATTTACATTTGTTAAATTGCGCTAAGCTAGAGCACAGATATTTAAAATTCCAAGTAATGCTGTAAACTCATGACTCTTACAAATCCTGAGATCCTCAGCAGCTAAATTCCCTAGAGGACAATGGTGTCCTAAGATTTTTGATAACTTCTCATGAGACATGCTCTTATTAATGCAGAGGGGGCCATTTATGTAGATTTCTGAGGAAGAACACTGTGCTACAGGTAACAATAAGTACACCTGATATGCACAGAGACTCGGGACCAGTCTCCCTTTCATTCCTTTTTCACCACTGTTATGTTAAGAGGAGGGTGGGAAGTGGCCAAGTATCCCTGGCAGAGTGATCATTTCTGTACACAGCTTGCTGTTACATATCATCTTCCCACATCATGCTCTCTTGCAGCCTTAATGCATGGAGATTATGGCAGGGGGGAGAGAGAAGGGAACCTGTTTGAGTTGTGCTGCAGCGGTACCCAATTGACATAGGGCTTTAGTGAAGCAGCTGGTATAGATTAGAGCAGCTCTTGGATTGCTTTCATCTATGGAAGGGCTGGACTAGCAAAGAACTGGCCCCAGGATGAGAGAAATGCATTGGCTTTTTATGGACCTCATCCTCAGCCTCCTCCTTATTTACAGCTAATGAACAATGGCACAGCTGAGAATGAGGCCACACACAGTCTGGAGAGTTACGAAAAGAAACTGGATCTTGGGAAAGATTTCCCTCCAATACAGAATTTCATGGATTTGCTTTGTAAGAGTTGTGAAAATAAACAAATAAACCTAGTCCTGCAGCTGGAATATTTCTGACACTGTGAAATGGATTTGATTTCCCTGTGTGATGGTATCCCAGAGACATCACTCCTTTTAGAGGGCCTTGTAACAGATATCCTTATGGTATTTGAGCACATTTAGGTGTGGCTTGGCCATTCAAGTATCAACTATCTGGAATGAAAGTATACACTGAGTATGAGTTTTTCTTTTTATTATTTTATTTTTTTAATTTTATTTTTTTCTTTGATTAATAGGAATTTGGCCACCAGAGCAAAGTTAGTGCTTCATAGATTCTGTCTTTAGGAGATCACCAGCTGTGCATCACATATTGTCCACTGAGCAGCTGCTCAGACCTCAGCATGCTTTGCACAGCTTTCCTGAGCTTGCTGACCCAGTGGTGCAACATTGAAGTGACACCGGCAATTGTTATTACTTATGTAATAAGTAATTCAGCCATGGCTGTGTTCAGCCATAGAAGGTTTTCATATTTGTATTTTTTTCTTCACTATTAGCAAGAATGATGATCATTTAATTTGGTGTTGATCCCTTAATTTTCTCTCTGTAGAATTACTTTGCTAGCAGGTCTGGCAACACAAATGTAGTATTTTCTTTAGTATTTATAGTATAGAATTGCATGTCCCCACTCTTACGAGTAAAACAAAAAAACCAGATGCACAAAAAGCCAAATATAGTATTTTGAATATTTACTAAATATGACGTGTGTCAAACATACTCCATCTTTTGTAGTCATGAAGATTATTCTGGTCTAATGCAATGCCACTAGTAAATGAGAGGGAGGAAAGAGGAAGACAGAGATTTGTATATAGAGAGGTTAAGCATAAGAAGCTATGGGGTTGGATCTCATCTTTCTCCCAAGGCTCTTCATCTCTATATGTTACAGTTTTTCCCCCTGGCAAACTGGCACACAGGGGTTTTATGTAACCTGTCTATAACCAACAGTAAGGTTATGGAGCAGAAAACATTGAAGAAAATTGCAGGATGGATGTATTTGAAAAGGGGAAGAACACAAAAAGGGTGAGGCTTCATGAGAAGGACCACAAGCAAAATGGGGTGAACATAGACACACATTCATTTTTTAAGTCCACAGAATGCAATATCTCTGCAAAACATCAGACAAGCTTCAGAGAAGAGACAAGGGAATAAGTGGCACCGTGCACGTGGCAGCAGGGAGTAAAAAGTAGGATCACTTCTTTCAGCATCAGTGCTCCCTTTGTTCTGCTTAAATATCTATAGAGATCTCAAGAGCTTGTGAATGGATCACAGATGACTGAATGCTAGTGCAGAGCTATATTCCTTTTACTGTTCATGTATACTCAGGTCTGGTCACATCTCTTTTCCAGGGTGAAAAAACAGTCAGAAACATTTAATCATGCAATGCATTTGTAGGATATCGGAAAGAATTTCCAGCTATGACAGCTATGATTTAACCTTCATCTGTTTTCCATGGCTTGGTGGAAAGCATGATTTTCCAATACTTTCTCAATTTTATTTGTGATCAGGCCAGCAAAAAGATTGCACCTTCGACTTCCTGTTTTAAAATTATTATTGTTATATGTTTGGAAGATGATGTAATGTGGAGAACTGAAGTAGAGAACTTGAAAAACATACAGGATACCAAGAATACAATATATAAAAGAAATACTGGTTCCCGGAGCCTCAAGGGAATACCAGACAATAAAGAAGGATTAGGTTGTTCATTTGCAAAATGTGCATATACACTAACACAAAGCATGAACTTCAGCGAAGCAACTGATTTTATACCCTAGTTTACTGAAGTTTCATGTTATCTACTCTTAAAGCTGTTGCTGGGAAAATTGAACTACCACTGTGGCTTAAAATTCTTTATAGACTTGATAAAAATTAATCCTATATCAATACATAGCCACAAATAACTAATATATGCTGTAATTCATTTTGTTGATGACATACTAGTTGTCTAACTGGTTTTGGATGGCTGAGGGGTCCCTTTCTAATGTTTTTAGATAACATGATAGGAATGGCAGCCTTTCCCTGACAATTTCACCATTGTTTAGGACTGTGTTAGAGCTGTTTTAGAGTTTCTGGTCACCAAAAAGATATTCTGATGCACATACTGATGCCTTTAATAAAGACTATGTGTTGACTGCACTGCTGCTTTAGCAGTTAATGTCACACCTGAGTGAAAAGCTGACGGGAAGACCTTCATGAAGCCTTATTCTTCTCTTGCTGTTTTTATTACTGTTTAGGGCCATTCCTCTGAGCCCCACAAAATGCATCATCAGTGTAAATGAATAAAGATTTTCAACAGCTCTGTGAAGTACCTGGTGTTGCTACTTCCACATTTCTGATGGAGACTGAAACACTGGGAAGCAAATGGCTTCCTAAAAGATGTCTGAGATGCAGACACTCTCCTGTTTTGTCCTCCTGTGATGTAACTTTGTGGCCTGCATCTACTTTTGCAGTGTGACAGTTATTGAAGGTTTGAGGCAAATCCCATCAAAACCAGTGTGAGTTGTTCTGCTGTCTCTTATCAGGCTCTCTGTTCTTTGGTGTTATGGTAACAGTATGACCCGTGGTTGACTTGTAATTATACACTTGAGGAGCAAAGGAAGTGATAGAATGGAACTGATGATTTATTCCAGTAATAAGCTGATTGAATAGGGCAGTATAAACTGCAGTTGGCCAGGACTGGTGTCTGTGAGCTCTCTTTCTCTCATCTGAGTGGAAATAGTGAGGAAAAACTGACTCCACCAAGACTGAAACATATTTACTAGTAGGAATAAAAGGGACCACGTGGTATTGGGATGTCTGTCTCTGGGCTGGGAATGCTTCCAGTCAAGAGATGAAGAGCCAGCTTATTGGAAGTTTGGATCAGGACACACAAACTGCTGCTGAAAAGGCCTGTCTACAGTCGTCTTCTACATATCCAAACAGGGAATCTCCTCTTAGGGACATTTTTTTTCCCATTCTGTTTTCCCATTGCTGGTCTTCCAGTTCATTGATTAAGTGAGCAAAATATGGACCTACTTGCATGCAATGATGGCTCTAATCCTTTTTAGGTGGTGGGGATCCCCACTGAAAGCTCCCTACAGTGTGGGTGCTCTGTTCTTCCTCTCCCAGATAGCTGTGTAGCAGGGCTGGCTGCTAACTTGTGCACCATCTGCACTTAGCACAGGAAGGAAATTTAAATACAAAGATTCTTACCAACAGTTATGACATATTGGTGTGGATGGATCCCACTTTCCTCAACATAAAAGCCGCCCTTGCCTAAATGCTGTGTGAAGTTTGTTTGTACAGAAGGTTAGAGTAACTTAAAAGCTGCTGTGAATCTTAATGAAATGTCATTAAATACATAAGCCTCTGGTATTTAGCTTTGTGCACTGTGTGATCTCTATAACCAACAGTGATTATACAGTAATGTCTAGATTTCTACTAGTGTTTTTTTATTTTCCTGAAAGGTGAAAATGTTAACTATGATAAGGCTGTAAACTTTCCTTGTTGATTGTCAGATAAATTGATGTATTTCACTTGTCTATCCAGTTCTGTTTATATTACAGTATCCCCTAATAGTGCCAGGTCTTGTTGTCTGAGGTACTGTACCAATACAATTAAGAAAGTCTGAGTTCTTACACGTTTACAGGCCCTATAACTATTTATATTTTTATAGTGGTCTTGTTTGTGTTCTGAGATGAAAAAGTAGCTTCGTATTAAAATAGAATCATCATCCTATTAGTCTCTTTTGTGAAGGGTGGAGGAGTAAACTAAAAGTACATGTGTGCACATATGTACACATATGGGGACAATCAACCATGTACCTTGATAGACCAGTGCTTTGGAAGTCTAACAGTCTATCAGCATCAAATAATCTAGGAAACATCTGTTCTCTGTGCAGTACTATATCTAGGAGGCACAGGAATACTTGGCATATAGAAATCTCCTCTCGGTGATTCGTTGCTCCTGTGGTACTTTCACATAAACAGCCCACTAGTCATGTATGTGTGCATGTGGATAATTATGAAAAGAAGTAGATTCTTCTACTGCCTGAATCCAACAAAAATAAACATTTGTCTGAGGACAACTTATATGATTCAGATATCATTCTGAACTCCCAGTTTGATTGTTGAATGATGTTAGCTTTCATTGAAAATGGTACTGTTATAGTTCTTTCTGACTGTTTGAATTCCCCATAAGTAAGAATCCTGCTTAAAGACAAATGCAACAATCATGAAACTCCAAAAATTAATTTGGCTCATTATACTACAGGCAATTATTGTTATATTAATTTTTAAGCTGGTTTCTTCCTCTACTGTTTTGTTTTCTGCCTGGCCTTTGTTCTTGGACACACTCTGCTTTATTATTCTATTGTTATAAATCAGCTTCAGTTACCCTCTTAGAACTGCTTTGTTTCCGATTTTCATGGATTTAATTCAGAAAAAATGCATTTGGTATATTATGATGACTTCTCTCAATAGACCTATTAGATATTAATTCACACATGCCAGTAATGTGAAATAATTTTTGAAATTTTTACATGCAATATCAAAATTGTAAAACACAATCTCTATAGTCATGTAACTCCAGATACTTCTTCATGTTGAAAGCTCAGTAAGAAATCTGGCTTTAATTTTGACTTGTGGCCCTTGTTAGGGCTTGTTAATTTTATTCATCTTTCTTCTTACCTATATAGTGGTTCCTCATTTTTATATTTAAATAAATTTTTAATATTAATACTTTACTGATAACTGAATGACAAATAGCTACAGCAGTATGAGTTCAAGCTAGGATTTTTCTTCTGTGTAGTAATCTATTCATTTTTAATCTAAAAAAAAAAAAGAGAGAGAGAAAAAAAAGGAGAAAGAAAATAAAATATTGTAGGCGAGTAGCACTTCTTTCTTGGATTCCAGCAAGGTTCCTTTCCATTTAAAGGAAATACTCTGACTGGTAGAGCTACCAAAGAAGAAACAAATGCTTCTTTCAAAGTCATGGATGCTTTGATATCCTCAGTTGTTGCCATCTGCTCTGAGGAAAAGTAATTTAGACAGTTATGGATGACACTCTGTTTATCAGGATAGAATTTGCTTTTTAATTTGGGACAAGGACCCTCTGTCAGAGAAACAATTATAATAAAAGTTCTACCATCCCAGTGGACTGTCTCTCACATTGTCTAATCTAATGGTCTTCCTTCAGTTTTTGATGGAATACACTTGGAATTCCAGGAAATTATGTCATTTTTTGCCCCTGTTTTGCTGGTAATGGCTGTCGAATTGACACACACTGTACTTTGTCACAGAAACTCTTTAATTTTCTTTTGTCATTGACCTGATAAAAAAAAAAAAATATATATATATAAAATTTGCACCAAGTGAATGGAAAGTTTAACATCTTAGAAAAATGGCATCTTGTTTTCTGTTTGATACTTCTTGCTTAGTCCATTTCTGTGTAATTTCCTTTCCCCACATCCTCAGCAAATACACAGCACATCCTTCAACACTGAAGTTTTTCGTTGAGAGTTGTCTTGCACATATTTTTTACTTCCTTTTTATATTTTGTAATAGTCTCCACTGAGTAGGGACATCTATGGCACAAAGGTGACTTTGTAGAGGAAAGTCTTCCTCCTGAGATATCAATAACCTCCAGAATAGCATGGTCTAAATATATTTTTATGACTTCAATCTTGCTCCAAAGGTAGGAGACTTTCTCTAATCACCTAGGAGAGGCTGTTTAGCTGCATCTGCTTCTAATTGTGCAGATGATAATGGGCCTGCAGTTGCATAGTAGTTTCTCCTCTTTCATTTTGCAATGGTGAATGTCTCTTTATGAAACAAAAGGTATTTAAAGATGTGATGCGACTTGAGGTAGGCAAGGGATACCTGTGTAGTAATTTGATGTCTTTGCAGTACGTTGAAACAGAAGTTATGAAGTTCATAACAGAGTATAAATTAACAGTTTATCTGGAAATGTGCTAGGAGGATATATAAAGGTGAACAAGAAACTGATAATTTTTAAGTTTACCCTCAAAAGTCTTCTGACTGATTCTTTGGATTCTCTTAACACTACATGAATGCCATTGCTTGCAGATCTGTAACTGGATTGCACTCTATACCAATAGGAGCTCACAAAGGTAGCTAAGAGGTTGGTCTGTTGATATTCCCAGGTGTGAGGGTGCTATGTTACTGTGTTGCTGAACTATTATCTTCACTCAGGGCTTTGTTTGGTTTGGAATTGCTAGGTCAGAAATGTGCACCTATTTAGGGGATGTTTGTCTTTGTACTACATACACTGAGGAGAGCACAAAGGTATACATCAATTTATATTTCCCTAGAATTGCTTTGAAATTCCGACCTGGACCTGAGCTGTGGTATTAAATACATGAAGGCAAATTCATTTTTCCAGCACAGACTCCATGTAACTACACTGAAGCCAATTACACTAGACTTGCAAGAATACATTAAGGAGAAAGCTGTGTTGTTATCATTTGCAAATGTTCTGAGAGTGGATCTAAAATGTCACTTGTCCACCATGCTCCTCAAACAGTAGCGGTAAATTATTTTAACAGTGAAATGTCATCTTTTTTTTTATATTCTCTGGACCTAGCTCATTGTGTTTGCATCTATTACATTTTTGCAGTGTGATACAGAAAGAAGCACTTATCCTAAAGTATTTACAGAAGACCAAAAGATGAAAATAAACAACAAAGATGGTATTTTGGTGGTTCTTCATACTTAGCCTTTTTCAGACTAGCATAAGCTCTGGAGTTCAGAAACACTGGCTGTTTAATGCGGTCTAATACATTTAAATTCAGTAGTTGTCTAAGGTTACACTGCAGAATTTTTTCATAATTTAACTTTTTCATAATTAAAATAAGTTAATTCTGAAACATTTTACCATTGAGTAAAATTCTACTCTTTATCCTGCTCTTCAAAACACATGTAACATGATCTTCCCTCACTCAATTATGTGCGGGGGAAGTGTAATCACTAGTGCTATAAGGCATCCTATAGCAAATAGAGTTGCTGTTACTTTTTCAGGGTACACCTTAAGGAGGTGGATAATTTTGTAGTAGTGAGGATTATGTGGCAGGAAGGTTTGCTAAAACAGTCAGTGAAAGTCTCTGGAGTCAGTTAAAGCTGGGAAACTTCTCACTCATTAAGAACATGCCTCACTTGTTAAGGGACCTGGTCTGCTCTGGTTTTCTGTCTATCTCCAGAGAGCCCTGTCCCACTGGTACATCTCCTGCTACTCCTGGATCAGGCTGTGGTACCTGCTGTCTCTGATCTATCCCTCAGTTTAGCTTTTTTGATTTTCCTGCATGTAGAGGATCTACTAAGTTTCCTCAGTAGTGCTATATGCCTGAAAAGCCCTAGCAAACATGGGGAAAGGCTTAGCATGAAAACAAAAACTCCCAAACAGACATTTGTTTCTTCCAAGACTCCACAAAAAAGTAGACTAGCTTTTCAAGTCCCACCCTTAAAAAAGATCCAGGCCTCACTAGCAGAGCCAGGCCTCATATTAAAGATGATTTGGCAAAAGAAACACAGGAAAGTTTCCTGCAGCTAGTTTGTTTGAATGATGACCTTTATCTTTCTCCAAATGAAAATGAAAACTCTTCCTACGCTGCATGACCTCTGGTGAGGTTTAGTCAGTTGCATCATGGTGAGACGATGTTATATATCAACATCTGTTCCCACTGTGTCCGTTTCCCATATGTTTCCTTCCATGTTATGATCTGTTCCTCTATCTCTCTCCCACTTTTGCTCCTTCTTAATTCCCCCCCACCTCTTTTTTTTTTTTTCTAATTACACCTCATCTGTCCTTCTCTTAGTAGTGTGACAGTAAGAAGGAAGCTGTACGCAAAAGAGAGGAATGAAGAAACGCTTTAGTTTCTTTTTTTCCTGAGTTTCATAGTCTTTTGCAGTTTAACTCTTACCTCTGCCAGAGGAGACCTCTGTGATGACTTTGCCAGACTGAAAGTGTTAGAATGGACTCCAAATTAATTTTGATGTTGGTACAGCAAGCATAGCTTTACATACATTCCTGATAGGAATAGTTCAGGGAAGGACTTTTTTAGATGCAGTTGGTAAGAATGTTGGCTAGGAAAACATTAACTCTCCATTGAGAATGAATAAACTTTTAGTACAAAGTAGCATGCCAAATTCAAGTCAGAAATTTGATCTTTTTTCCTGCATTCTCTCTCTTAATTTAGTTCTTTAGTTAATTCTTCTTTCCAGTAGCTGTTTCCCTTGGAAAACATTGTGCTTGCAAAGGCTCTTTTTGTGTAAAGAGCTCTGATTTCAGCTATTATTTCTTTGATAGCTGACTAGGATATAAAATCCTCAAAGTTTAATATACTGTGCAGAATACAAGCACAGCATGTATCATTTGAAACCAAGTCTTAAAGACACAACACATGGCAAATACTGAAACTAATGCCTAATGGCAGTATCATTGTTACTTACCCTTTGTGATGTTCTAAAAGCTACATCTTTAAGACTACTGAGGACCTTTACTGCACTATAGCTCTTTATCTATGAAACTGTTTTCTGTGCAGGTGATGCTTTTGCTTATTTATTTTGATACCACCTTCTTGTAGATCAGGTCCTTTTTTGGCTTGTCGTGTGGAGGCCTGTATAACCTCTGCCTTTGCAACAACAGTTATTGTTCTAGAATCTGCCCTCCAGTCATGACAAATTTCTGAATTTATTTCTGGGAAGGCAGGGGAGAGAGATTCTTTATCTGAACTAGCAGTGCTTTTCACTATTAGTGACAGAAGAAAAACAAGGACAGTGTTTGAGCATACTAGTTGTTGCATTATTATCCTTCCTGGACAAGGGCTGTTCATCTGCTTGCACAGCACATTGCACAGTAAAGCCTCAATTCTCAGAGAGACTTTTTGGCACTAATATAAGATGAGTGGTTAATAGTAAATCTGCCATGGAGCATGACTCAGCCTTGGTAGTAAGATAAACAGATGGAACAAAATAGGTCTCTTCAGTCTCAGGTTTATATGTGCCACAGATCCTAAGGTGAATTAGGCCCTGAAGCATGACATCCAAGCAAGAACATTTGACTAGACCAAAAAAATTTGTGAATCACAAGCAAGTCTTGTGAAACTGAAATTAGTATCTAGAAAAATGACTTTCTAAGGTTCAGAACGCTGTGCAATGCTGAAGTATATGGACAGATGTCTAGATAAGGCAGCATTTAAAATGCAAGGTGAACACATTAACTAGTGGCTTCTGGTAGTCTGCAGGTTGGCTCTTCCTGGTGCTATAAGAATTGGTTATAGTTATTTTAGAAATGAAGGTGTATAAAAGTGGCTTTGCCTGTGGAAATGTCACTTCAAATGCTACGTAGCAGACAGCACAAATGGGAGTAAGGGGTAAACCCCCTCTCTCTGAAATAGTATGTTGATGGAAGAGGAGTAATGTGATACAGACCGGTTTCATCCTCTTACATCTTTCTTGTAGTTCAGGAGCATGTCCATGTGTAGTGAGAAGAGCTGAGCACAGAGGTTTATTAGGGGACACATTTATTTCAAGACTATCAGAAAGCCCAAATAAGGGGATCCATTTTGCCCGTTTTCACAGACATTTCAAAGACTGCATTTATCCAGATGAGCAGTAGTGTTAATGTTTCTTAAGCTACTTTGTAGTTTGTTGTTTTGTTGTGTTTTTTTTTCCAGGAGATACTCTTACCCACAGTGTGAGTACCTGTGGTTGAGCAGCTGCAAAGAAGTAGCAGTCTCAGCATGATGCAGCTTTATCCTCACAAAGGCAGAAATACCAAGTCTTGCTATTCAAAAGAGCTGTAGGAAGAAAACTGATTAATGTAGAAGTAGCAGTCCTAGCAACCATAGTTGTGCTTTTACTAATATATATATTCACCTACTTTTGTTAGAGACTACACTGCATTTTTAAAACTGCTTGCAGATGCTTTTTGGGGAATCTAAACCTGCATTTGTGGGTGGTGGTTTTGTTGCATTTTGAGTTTTGTTTTGTTGGTGTTTTTGTTTTGGTTTTTTATTTTGTTTTTCAAACATCAGCAGGAGATTTTAATCGTGCTGCAGATCTCACACTTGAAAGAATTTACAAAATGTCCCATCATCAATCTGCAAAAGCTAGAAAAATTAGGCTTAATTAGACTAGTGTTGGGGAATATATAGAAGGATTTTCATTTAGTACATCACAATGTAAAGAAGAATCACACCTAAGGAAGAATTGGAAAAAATGGTTATTTTAATCTCATCTTTTTAAATTAGGCTTTGGGTGAGAGCCTGAAATTGAGTTTTGAGAAGGTTTAGGAAGTAAACATCTTCACTTTTCAGTCTCTTTATTACAAGATTATATCAGAGTTCATGATGAGTTGTTAGGGTGATGAAATACCCAAAGTTCAAGGCACTGAACTTCTGCTGATGTCTATATTTGGTAGCTGTTAATCTAGCTTCTTACAGTGGACTTAGAAAAATGAACTGGTCTGACAATCCTTTCTTCTTGGAATGACCAGTGATCAAGAGATTTATATGGTACATGTTTACCACTCTCATTAGCTCAGTATCATCTTTCCATCTTTTCTTCCCATATGTCCACTGGTCTGTGACAAAGGCATGAATAAAGAACTAATGCTGTCTCTCTTCTCCCATCCCACTCAGTACATTTTTGCATCTTACTCAATACCAATGATTGTGAAATTTCAAACAATGATCCATCAAATTCATTCTCTATGCCCGAGGCTTCAGAGAAAGGCAGCACCCATGTCACATCTTCATGCCTTTGGTCTACAGTTCAGTATTGTGGCTTCTTTGGAACACAGAAATTGATTTTATCCCTGATATCTGATGATCTGCTGAAACAACAATGCATTGGATGTTATTAACCCCTTTTTAGTTAGATTTACAGATTAACCCCTTTTTAGTAGATTTACAGAAACTAGTGTCATGAATGTTTTCTTCCCAGTCCTCACAGTAATCCATCTCAGGTACTTTCCAATATATGCCCAAAACAATATATTGAACAACTGGGTGTGTTACTTATTGGGAAGAGTTTCTCTGTTGCCCCCCTGCTCAGTATTTCACATACACTTTTCAGTAAGGAACAGTTTCACAGAGAGAAAGATGGAAGAGATGCTGTGAGGTGAAAGCCATTCTCATTTGGATTTCTTAACAGACAACTTGTAACACCCACGTTCCTGGTGCAATACTACTGCTGCTGTCCAATTCATCCCCATGTGCCTCAGATTTTGGGTAGGAGGAGGCAAAGATGTGCCATAATAAGGCTTTGCAAACACCGCTCATTGCAATGCCTGAGCAAAGATGTGGGTTAGAGACAGGACATAACAAAATGACCTTCAATTCTCTCCATCTGAACAATTGGTTTTGAGACTTGTTCTGTCAGGGATCCAATCTGAGGGCCAACCTTGTGACCTGCTTATACTACTTAAGGAAGTCCAGTACACTTCTTAACCCTCTTTCACCTGAGGGCTGTTGCAGTTTTATGCTTCTGCTCTAGTAATTTTGTTTCTATTAGTCCTATCATATTGAGCCAGTTGTATGTGAATTCTGCATGGTTCTCCATAGATGTTATTTAAGTTGAGTCAACTCATTACAAAATTAATTTCCTACTCTTTGCGAGACATGAAAATGCACAGGCCAGGGACATGCTAATGAGGGAAGATTCTTCTTCACTTTGTGTTAAGTTTCTTGAATTCTGTTCCCCTAATACAACTATTTTTGGTGCAAAGCAGTGCAGGAATGAGAATCAATACACTTTACCTTTATTCATAGTGATCTTAAGGGTACTAGAGTTACATGTTTGAAAGGTTTCCTGGAAATTTCTGTCCCTCAGATACTTTTTCTCTGTCAGTTTGCCAAACCCAGCCACAATGCAAAAAGAGTGACTGGAGACAATACAGTTTTAGTTTTGGCTCTTTATTTGGCCATATGACTCAGGAAGATTTGTTAACTTGAACTCTACATAAATAGTGTTAATATACATTTAGAAATGTGCAGGGGTAGTGCAAGCTGAATCAGCGTTTTGAGCCTTTTCTGTGACTCTCCTGGTTTTCTGCTGATTGCAGGAACGCACAGTGGAAGAAAGCAAAGACAGTGAGAAGATGGTAATAAAAGAGGTGTGATACCTATTTCATAGTAGAAGCAATGGCAATAGCTGCTTATATGAGACTGATTATTCTTCCTCATCTTTTACCTTTGTCACATTTGTACTTTTCTTCACATTGTCTTATCCCAGAAGAACATGCATTTTCTTTTGCAAGGAAGTTTGCTTGCTTTCTCTCTTCCAATCCTTTAATTACATGTATTTAGGGAAGCTGTTCATATCAGATGTTCTCTGTTAACATCTCCTTCATGTGTCCAGACAGATATGAGGTAGGATTAGGCTTCACTGGTTATAAAGCCCTTTTAAAGCTAAAGTTGAAGGTAGGAAGATGTGTGATATTTATGCAATGTAAACAAGAAATAGCAGCCATCAAGAAAGGATGATTAAGAAAAATTGGTCCCAGAATTCTTAACTGGAAGCCTAGGAGAATGTTTATCACCTCTTCAATCCAGTCACATTTAGGGAATGAGTGAAGTATTCAATGGCTGCTGGTTTTGGGAAAGGAAACTTGGATGTATATACCTTATAGGCCTTTGTGAGGAGTACACTCAAAAAGCAGCTTAGATCTAGCCAGTGACTACGACCTAGTATAACAAAAGTATGGTTACACCATAATTACAATTTTATCATGAGATCTGTCTTCAGATGTGAGGTTGATTTCTGTTAGATCAAGCAATCTGATCTACTTACACCTCAGGCTACTTCTCCATGAAGGAGGTAGTGGTTTATGGTTTTCAGACTTCAAAAATTCTTTGAAATCTAAGTTGTGAGGCAAAAAATCCTAGTCATAGTTTCAGTAGAGATTTGTTGAACTGCAGTGAAGAACAAAATATTTTCATATGAAGAATTTTCACCTGAAGAAATGCCACACTATTTTCTCAAATGGTGTTAACTGGAAAGGCTGCCTCTGATGTCCGTGATCTGTGCTGATCTATACATCAGCTGAGAGCCTGGCCCACTCTTTATGAAGACCACTTCATAAATGGGTGAAAACGTAACATATAAGACCTCTGCCTCTGGCTGTCCTTTTATTGTTGGCCATTGGTTCAATCCTTTCACCATAAGCTCTCCCTGCTAGAAGTTCACAATGCTCCAAGTGACAAATGAGATGATGAAATCCTGAAAAAATGGCACAATCAGAAGTCTGGCATCTGAGAAACTGTACTTTTGCAGAATTTTCTGCCAGTTTGTAATAATGTTTCAGGACAAGGCACACTAACAGGTTTAAATGTGCTTTAATCCGCTTATGTAATTTAAGCACCTCTGGGAGCAGTGGGCATTCATTAAATTATTTGTTATGGTAGAAGCCCTATCATATTGAGCCAGATGCTGCTTTCCATGAGATATGCTATTGTACCTAGCCCAAACTAAGCTGAATAACTCAATCAAATTTGATTAACCTATAAAATAGCTTTCTGCTATGTATTAAAAAGCATCAGAGCACATCCTTGGCTCTTCTAAGCACCTGAAAAGGTTTTCTGAACATAACTTTATCAGCAATGCTACAACTGACAGTTTTTCCCCTTCCTTTGATATTACTTTTGACTGTCTTCTACATCATTACACATCCTGCAGACAAATGCTCATAATGGCCGATTTTGTTGGGAAGGAGAAATACAATGATTTGAAATGGCTCTGAGGTCTCCTTTTATTGCTGTATATTGCAGAAGAGTATCCCAATTAGAACAATCTTGATTTTGAAGGGAACAAAGAAAAATTTTTCAAGTCCATGTTCTGCATTATTTGTTTTCTTACTATTTGGTGAATTAATACTCTTGATAGCAACATAGCCCTGCATATTTTGCAAGCATAGATCCAGTCCTGTGTTTCACCCATGCCTAGATTGCCCTTGATCTAAACAGGAGTTTGGTATTTGCTAGGAATGTGAGGGCAAACAGTCATACAAGGCATGTGGTCTCTTAACATGGGTTACAACTGAGATAAGACCAGACCAGAAACCTCATATATGTAATGTACACAATTGCAGTATCTTTTTTCATTTTCTTTCTGAAACATTTTTTCAAAGAGTCATATTTAATTTATATATAGCTGAAATTATCAACTTCTACTGAACTATGTTTTCTGTCTTAATTCTTCTGTAGGCTTCCAAGTTGTGTCTATTTACAGAGCATCAAGCACCATTGCTTTGTGGCTTTGTGCTCTGTAATCTGTGTTTGAACCAGTTCAGTCTGATTCTTTTAAACTGGCTGTTTTGATTTCAGCCAGTTCCCAGAGCCTCAGTAATAACTCAGTCTTCAGTGGAGCCTTTTCTTTACAATTTGCTGCTCTGTTTTCAGGACCACCTTGGCATTCTGCTTCCTGCCACGTTGCCCAAGTGCTATATCATTGCTTATAGTCCCTGGGCAGGTGGGACCTCATCCATCACACTCTGTCCACCCAGGCTGGGACATTGATATCTCTGTCTCCCAGTTCTCGAAGGTTCTAGGTCCTACTCGCATCCCTAGTGTTTCTTCCCATACTCCCTACACTTTTATTTATTTAAAAAGTAAAATATACAAAAAAACAGCATGCCAAAAGAAAATCATAAAACACCATCATTGTTAAATAATATGTCCTACAAGAGCCTTGTGTAGGTTTCTGTAGGTGTCAGCAGCTGCAAAAAGTGTTGGGTTCAAGTCCTCTAAATCCTTTCTTAAGAGAAACTGTTACGGTTTGAAGACAAGCCAAAACTATATTCTTTTTTTTCTGAGTCAAAGAAACAAAATTTAAGTTCTTACATAATGTTCCAAAGATTATTCTTCTCAACTTGCAAGCATTCAGGCATCTTTTGGAATACGAAGTGATAAAATATTTTTATGGACGGGGGAAGAAAACGAAAACCCACAAGAAACTAGATAACCATGTATATAATCTGTGCAATAAACTGAAAACTAACAAATGGTTTCACTGGAAATTTGGCCAGCTTCAGAGTTCCCAGCTGCAACTATCTGAAATGAAGCTGGTAACTGTCACAGAGCAACTTTGAGCCTCTTAAAATCCACCTGTAAGTCTAGATAGGTTTAGCAAAACTGAAGGCCACTGTTGACAACACTCTGCCGAAACCCTGCAGTCAGGCCTTGTTTGATGAGGAGCGCAAGGGTCCAGCCCTGACACAGGCACTGGTGGTTCCCACTGACCCTGAAGTTTACCTCTATGCTGTTATTTTCTTGTTGAGCACAGTGAAATCAGCTCTGGTTGCTGTAGTTCTGTTAGCTTCAATTCTAAATTAATTGAGTGCTGTCTACTCAGCAGCACTGTGGTAGTCTAGCCTAGACCACTTCTGAGCAGTCTCCAAGTGGAGAACATGGCAGGGGAAGCCTATGCCTAGAAGGAAACCAGGCTCCCTGGCACAGTGTCCCACTCCCTGAGAGAGAGTGCTCTGCCTTCTCTCTTGCATCCGCTTTCTAACTGTACATTGCTGGCTGTAAAAACAGGAACATGTGCTTAGTTCAGCACCTATCTTTTGCAGCCTCTGTGCCTTTTCCTTGACTGTAGGCACAGCAGCACTCTCTTTTCATCTCTACCATTGGAATATAGAAAAATATAGAAAGAGCAGCAAATACAGTGTGAAGAACAGATGTACAAAGAACATGTGGTTGACCTGGTATTAGACTTCAATGGCTCTCTAAATGTAATGGCTTCATCCTTTAGACCATTCATCACATAAAACTGAAAAAAATCACACTGCTGGTGAAGTGAGAGGGTCCAATGCCACCCCACGGCCTGTGAATGACAATTTAAACAGCACTAAGCAAGCTACTATGCTGAATGCATTCTTATGGAGTCAAACTTTTAAAACTCACAGAAGTTAAATAAAAATGTTTATATACATATGGAGTTTTATCCCATGCATCCAGAGCCAATCAACCACTTTCCTAATGAAATGTATAATGTCAATCCAAGGGCATGTTTTTAAAATAAACACACATTTTTGGAAATGTCTTTGATGGAAAGCCAGTTTTCCAAACACTGGAAAGCAGTAAACATTACCTTACTCAAAGATGGCATATGACTTAGTAAGCAATTTTAAATGGGGTTCATCAGCTCTGAAGGAAATATTATCATCAGTGCTGCCATATTTAATGAGGATGGAAGGGATGGCTGTTAATGAAACACCTAACTCATTTAGGACTAAGAAAAGTTATTGACCTCCTGATACGGGAGGTCTTGTTGAAAATAATTTCTCAGAATTCCTGGAGTATGTTAGCCTTGGTCTGTTCCCACTGGAGTCCAGGGAAATGCCACTGCTACTCTGTGTGGAAGCAAGGCTGACCCATTATTTGCTACCTTATAGTAGCCAAATATGACATGATATTTTTGATGTCTTGTGTTTTGAGATTGCAGATGAAAAGTTATGGGTTTGTTTCTATTTTACTTTTGTTATTTCTTGTGTCTGTACTAAAATACAAACATGGACAAAACATAACATCCAAGATTTTATTTCATAAATCTAAAAGCAAATAACTCCTCATAGATGTTTTTGGTGCATCTAAAAGGAGAAGAAATATTTTGGCTGTCCTTAACTGTTTTGATGTTTTGGTTAATAGGTTAATCAAATGGAAGATATTCCATTGCAATGTCAGAAATAGTAGTTACATATCACCAGCTTGAGTCTGGGTTTTTTGGGGTTTTTTGTGTCCCATGTATCAAGTTCCTTGGGTAACCTTGAAGAAATGTAATTTTATCAATATAAAGGGACGTAATAACAGGACTATAAAGACAATATAATACGCTTCAGGGTAAATCCTGTTTTCTTCTATTACTGCTTCTCACAGTGAATTTCATGCTAGCAGTTCAAATTTGATTTCTCCTGTTCTCTGCAACTAAAAAGCTATGGCATGGTAGCAGTACAGGTATATTTGTCTTTATCTGCCAGAGCTTCTCTGTTCTCCTCCATGTGTTCAGATCTAGAATGATGCTTCAGTTTCCACAATGCCGTCACTATTTAATACATCTGTGGAGTTCCTATCTTGAGAAATCTTGAAAGAACACATTATTTGGGAAAAGTTCAGTCACCACCCCCTGATAACCTAAGCCAATAAAAATGTATCTTTTGAGGAATGCCCAAATACTTTTGCTCATGTCAGCAGATCAGTTCATCTGCAGAGGTTAGGTAACTCACACTGATAAAACAAGTGATAGGCAGAAAAATCGGAAGTAACCAATTATAAACACTTCTCTGCTACTCAGTAAAGATCAACCTTTCCCATTATAATTCTAGGGGGTTAATTTGTATTATTACAAAGCAGTGCATATGTTTAAAAAAAAAAAGTGATTACATAAAACAATAGAGAATAGAATTATAACATAAGAGCCCTAATGCAAATTTTGTTGAGTGCTGAGTAGCAGAACAGGTGAGTAGATGCTGAGAAAGTGACGTATGCTGTAACAGAGCCTGAATAGAAAAACACAAATTCCTTGCTAATGAACGTATGTGGTAGGAAAATACATTTATGACGAAAATTTCAAAACTATTTATAGAGTTTACAGCACAAGAACAGCACAGTTGGAATGACAGAATGGAAGACTACAAATTACCCGAGACAACACAGTTCTAGTGCAGAACACAAATAGGCTCATTTAGGAGTGGTCCTAACTTCAAAACTAGTTCCCAGCATAGGAATAACAGCTCAAATGGACCAAAACAGTTATTGGTGATGAGGTCTGAATGTCAGACAGACCTGCTGACATTTTGCTATCTGCGAATTTTTATATCCTTATAAATAATCAACAGGTAGGGCAAAGACCACAAATTTTACTTTCATCACCCACAGAAAAAGTTGCTGTGTAGGAAGCTCTGAGATCCAAGAAGCTCTGAGATTGTGGTGAGCTTGGAACCAAATACAAAACTAGACACCTAACCACTTGTGGTTACCAACTTCATGGCACTTCTTGAGTCAGGGGGAGTATTGGTACTAGTGAGCTGGCCGGTGCCAGTGGGTGTCAGCATGTTCTGCTGCCCTGAAAAGACTCATAGAATCATAAACCCAAGTCTTGGGTTGGAAGGGACCTCTAACGGTCATCTAGTCCAACCCCCCTGCAATAAGCAGGGACATCCTCAACTAGATCAGGTTGCTCAGAGCTTCATCAAGCCTGACCTTGAATGCCTCCAGGATGGGGCCTCCATCAGCTCCCTGGGCAACCTGTTCCAGTGTTCCACTACCCTCATAGTAAAGAACTTCTTCCTAAAACCATTGCTGCTTGTCCTATCACTACATGCCCTTCTAAACAGTCCCTCTCTAGTTTCCTTGAAGGCCACCTTCAGGTACTGGAAGGCCACTCTAATGCCTCCCCAGAGGCTTCTCTTCTCCAGGATGAACAACCTAAGCTTCCTCAGGAGAGGTGTTCCAGCACTCAGATCGTTTTTGTGGCCCTCCTCTGGACCCATTTCAACACGTCCATGTTCTTTCTGTGTTGAGGGCTCCAGAGCTGGACGCAGTACTCCAGCTGAAGTCTCACCAGAGCAGAGTAGAGGGGAAGAATGACCTCCCTTGATCTGCTGGCCATACTTCTTTTGATGCATCCCAGGATACAATTGACCTTTTGGGCTGCAAGTGCACATTGTTGATTCATGTCCAGCTTCTCATCCACCAGAACCACCAAGTCCTTTTCTGCAGGGCTGCTTTCTCTCACCTCATCCCTCAGCCTATATTGATGAGGATCCTGCACTTGGTCTTTTTGAACCTCATGAAGTTCAGCTGGGCCTACTTCTCCATCTTGTCCAGGTCCCTCTGGATGACTTCCCATCCCTCTGGTATATGGACTACACCACTCAGCTTGGTGTCAACTGCCAACTTGCTGATGGTGCACTCAATCCTGCTGTCTATATCATTGAATAAAATATTAAACAGTACTTGTCCCAGTACGGGCCCCTGAAGGACACCGCTTGTCACAAATCTCCATCTGGACTTTGAGCCATTGACCATCAATGGTCATTGACTTAGGCTGTTTCAGTTCTGTGCAATATGCTTATGGATCAGAAACCCTTAGCTTGTTCTGTCTGCACCTAAGCAGCTGCAAGGTTCCACCTTCATGGTGAATAAAGCAGGAACTGATGTGATTTAAATTTGTTAGGTGCTTACCAAGGAGATACAATCAATGAGATATATAGAAAAAACATAATGTGGATGTGAAGAACCTCAGAACTATATTGTGCCCACAACTTACATTGTCTGCATGGCTTTCTGTATCCTTTTCAACATGAAAATGTCCAGTACATCTCTCAAAGGATATTCTGATGTGGATGCTTGCTTTAAGAGGATGCAAGTGGAAAATTCAATGGAAATTTGGACTGGCATCCCTGTCCTATTCATGTTAATGGCAAAGAGCCCTATGATTTAAATAATTTAGGATATTGCCTTTGATTGGTTCTGGTTACACAGTCTTCTGTTAATGTTTTTCCTCCCACAGTTTCTCTGAAGGAATGTGCTCTAATGAAAAAATGTTCTGTCCATTTTATTAAGGATGGAGTGCTAGCCATGAAGACAGTTCCCCATAAAAATCATCATGTAGAGGTGGACTAAATCACAAACACCAGTGCCAAGGGCCCCAGTTGCTGGAGTCATGTGATTATCACAGAATTCAAGCTTCTGTCTTTTGTTTGAAGGAGGGGGTGGGAAAGGACTTTAAAAACACAACTGTTGAGTAAATGAGGAAGCAGCATTTGAAAACACAAACAACCCTGAGAGGTATGATCTGTATGTTAATAGAAAACCAATTCCAGATTCATTGGCTAAGTCAATGCAACCTTAGTCATCTCAAGAAGTGCCTTAAAGTGTTTTGCATGCACACACCCTTCACCAACCCCCAGCGAAAAAAAGTAAGTTCAGAACTTAACTGAGGTGCTTTAGCTCAGGGAACCTATGGATATTGGCCCAGAGATCAAAACCAAAGTCCTCAAACTCCTTTTTGTTCTGTGGACACAAGAAGTAGTCAAAATTTTACTCCTGAACAAGTGTGCATCCTGTTCATGCTTTGTATACCTGAAAGTCAGGCAGGCACGTGGCAGCTGTCACAGCTTGTTGCAGGCAATTAGGCTGCCTGCCGAAATCCCTTACAGTGAGCTCTCCTCCTTCCACACCCTGGTTTTAGAGCCTTGGCTCAGCATGGGCTGTGAGTGAAAGTAATTGCAGCCAGCAGTTTTGCAGCAACTGAATCCAAGAGGCTTTCTTTTTGGTTTGTTTTTTTTGTTTGTTTTGTTTGTTTTTTGTGGTGTTTTTTTCTTTAGGAACTTGTTACTTTAGGATAGCTTCTCTTGATTTAATTTCTTCTACTTATGAAAGGAAGTCTTGTCAGCAATTCACTCTAAAGAGAGATGGGACAGTCAAATCGATGATTACACTAGGGTGTCACTGGTGGCCTGTATGGGCTTAAAACACAGTAAAATAGAAGGAGTAAGCAGAAGTATATGTTGCTTCATGTCAGAACCTTGTTACATCACTTAAGGGCTCATCTACGGGAAGAGCCTGACTTGAGCTTTGGTAGGAAAGGAGAAAGGACAGTAAGTAATTTTGGGATGAGGGAAAAGATAGGAACAGCCCCATTGTCACTCTAGGGAGGGTAGTGGCCTTTGCCATTACATTTCACTAGGAAGACTATGCGGGCTCGGGAGGGACAGTGACCCTTTGCCAATATGATTGCAGAAGAAGAGTACAGAGCCGCCTTTTGTGGCTGTCCTAGGACACTGGGCTGCCCTCTTCCAGCCCTGCTGGTCACTCTTGATAAGCAGTTCTCTTTTCCACCCCCTGCAAAAGGTTAAAGCACGAGCATACTCATTTCCCCAGTAGGAGGGTGAATCAGTGTACCTGGTTCTTGGATGGGAAGTTTCTTTCTGCATTCACATCTGTGTACACATGTGTTCTTGTTTTTATATAGCATGGCTGACATTTTGCTGCAGATATTAAAAAGTTAAATACCTGTAGAGAATTTTAGGGTGCCTATTTTTATTCCGGTGCCTCTGCCTTTTCTGTAAACACTGCACATAGAGGATTATTGTTAGGTGAACTTTCAGCATGAGTAGTAATTTCAGCAGCTTTCTTCACCAAGCTGTAGCCATCGCATCCACTTAATGCATTATTTATTATAAGGATCTTCAAGATCTCTCTGCAGCCTCTCCCTGGTGCATTTTAGGGTACATCCTTCGTAGTCCTTAATGTCAGCCTATTGGCATATATACCTTTGGCATGTTATATATGTAAACAGATATGCGTTTAAGTCACTCAGTTGCATTTCCTAATGTGCATATAGCCTTCTCAAGGGCTATAAAGGCACAGAGGGCTTCATATTTGTTCACTTTCAGAGAACCAGGTTTATTCTTTTGAACATTTCATCAAGTGAACATTGTTCCCGAATGCTGTTTCTTTAAAATTGGATGTCTCATGAAACATTTGTATGTGAAATTCATAAATCTCAGCTGACACCTGAGTGCCTGAAAACATGCCTTCCAATTTTGCTTTGCACAGCTTAAAAATTTGAATCCATAGAAGTTTCTGGTGAAGTGTGATTCTCATTGAGGTTTTCTGATTTCCTGATGTATAGGTTAGGAAGGCTCTTATTTTTGGACATATCCTTGTGAGAAGACAAGAATAAATTCTGTTCCCCAGCATTACCTATGGTTAGAGATCAGTGTGTCAGGTCCTGCAGCACTGCAGTGATTGTCATTTGGAATGGCTTTGTTTGAAGTGACTATGTGCAATGAGTTGTGGTACTGCACCAAAAAGGTGCCATGTAGCAACCTTTGCCACAGGTATGCGAATGCTCTCCTCCTTCTCAGGCTTTCTCTGGTAGAATTTTTTTGTGTGTAAATATAGTGAAAGAATGAATGGTCAGTGGCACAGAACATGACTTTGATATTGATTAGTGTCACTGTTGCATAACATTTAGGGACGCTGTAAGAAGCAGGGTCAAATCAATCTACATGTGTTTAAATACTCAGAAAGAAGGCAGTGAAAAAATTTGGGGAAAAACCAATCAGATCTTACCAGAACATGATGTTTATTAAGCATTGAGCCAGACTGAATTCCCCTTGTCTTCAACAAAACCAAGATTTTATAAGCTGTTTTCATTCTGAAGCAGTGACAACAGATAGACAATCATTATTGAAATCAGTGGAAATTCAAGGCACTCTATATATCAAAATATACTTTGCAGATTTAGCTCTTCATTTATGAAAAAGAATAGTGGGGGCCAGTAAAAACCTCCGTGCTCATGGCTTTTTAATGTAAATATATGTGGAATCCCAGCATTTATATCAATGTAGAAGGTCTCAGATCCTTCAAAATAGATAAATTTATATCATTATCTTGAATATATGCATGGGGATATGAGACACGGAGACCATAAATGCTTTGCCTACATCACCTAGAAAATTAAGGAGCAAAGTGAGCTAGAATAAATCTGCCTTTATTCCCCAACCCAGAGAACTAGGAATAGCCACTGTGGGCAGCAGGCAGATAGCAGAATGTGAGGCTCTCCTGTCTTGTGGTTATATAAGACTTTTATTGCTACATAACTGTCCTTTCAACTTTGAAGGCTGTGGCCCCTTTATTTTCACTTTAAAATGCTCTGTTTCACCCCAGGAGATAACATTCCTGACACATACTTTTTTTCTGAACCTGGTTTTACATCTGAAAGTATAGGTTCCCCCTGAGACCATTCTGGAGTGACAGTGACTAAAGCTTACATGTGTACTGGTAATACATACATTATAGACAGTTATACCAATAAAGTAATGGGTTGGGGGGAACAGTTAAGTTTAGATTCATAATGGAAATAAGACCATAATGTAGGTCCTATTTCTGTATCTAAATGTCCTCCATATTCAACTAATTTCAGACATAACATTGTTGCCTCAGAGGTGTCTCCTCAAATTTTTCATGATTCTTCTATCTGTTCATGGTTTTTTTTAACAAGGATGCTTTTTAATCATGCCTATTGGCACATTAACCATTAAGTTTTCTGAGAGAAAGAATGTGTTTCTTAAATAGCTGAAGTTATGCCATTTTAAATCATCTTTGAGTCTGGAAAAAGCTGTTTTGTGAAGTTTCCAGAGGTTCCTGCCAAAATGCCATGAGACCATTATTTCACATTTGCTTCCAGATTTATCTGGAACCCAGAAGCGCAGACACAACACAGAAGAGCTGGAAGGAACAAGAGTTCACCAACCATTTCTGAACTTTTAAAATTAATTATTTCTGGTTCAGTCTGAGAAAAACAGAGAACTTTGGGGAGGGAGGAAGTTGACGGTATTTCCCAACACTTTTCCATTCCAAAGCAAATCCTCTTCAGATTAAAGATTGGTTTGATTAATTAGAAGATAATTATCCATTTGCTGACTAAACAATAGTTTCTTCTGTTGAAACTAAACAATAGTTTCTTCTGTTGAGGTTTATGCTTAAAACATGGTCCTATTCAGAGAAGTGACAGAATAATTGCCATTGCCTATATTTATTTCCCACCAATATCAGAAAAATATGCTCCATTTCAGAGAAAACAAAAATGGGAGAAAATCCTCATAAAATAACTATTATCCCAGTGAGCAGGACAAACAAAGCGGGTATGTCAGGGAGAGGTTCAAGTGTTTGATTGGAGTCAGACAAGAAAAGTGACTGAATAAAAATCTTTCTTATGCTGTCTAAAAGCACTGCCCATCACTCAGGTACTTTCTTTGCATTTATTCTCTTCAGTTTTGAGGCTTTTGTTGAAGTTGTTCTACTTCTAGGAAGAATTTTAATTTCAACAAGTAGACATATTTAAGGCAAAACACTGTTTAACTGGGAATTTCAAAACGAGGTTTACTTGCTTAAAGATCTGTTTTTAGGAATGAGGATTTTATTTTTTTTTCCTTCCTTTGTATCATCCTTCATTAAAAATAGAAAAGAGTGGTGTTGCTTGGGCCAAAGTCTGCACAGAATTAAACCTCAACCTGTCTAAACTGCAATTGGTTGAATTTTAGCTTAGTCTAACATCCTGGGCTAAGTAAGCCACATTACCCAATGTCAGCACACATATCTAAGCAAAGCACAGCACAGCACAAACTATAGATCTGACTGAACTGCAAGGGATCATTTTGAAGAGAAATATGAAGCTTTTGTACTGACTACAAAACTTATTCAGGATCTGGTAAAGGGATCCTGACAAAATGTGGCAATTCTGCTTAAATTCCTCTTCAGTATGTACATATGTATGTGTATGTATATATGAGTATGTGATGTATAAATAGGATTTTCTGCCAGTAACTTGCTCATCATCTCTCACATATTGGCAGCAGATCTTATGTACATACTGAGAAAAAGGTTTGGTCCCCGTGGAAATGTGTGCATGTGGAGGGAAAAAACACACTCAAGTCTTATTGGAGCAGGGTAATTATAATGCTACACACATTACTTCAGGTATGTGCAAGTCAAATACCTACTGACCTGAAGCAGTTGTGGTTCAGACAGCCCAGCGTGGCTTCCTGCCTGCTGTGACCTGACATAGCCTAGGACAGCACGAGGTTCCTTGATGCATGGCTGGCAGCCACGGTGTCCCTAGGAGTAGAAACCTGAAGGCTGGTGATAAAAGGAAAGAAAATTATGCTTTCAGAGATAGCTTTCTGAAATCATGAAATAGGTAGGTTCGTGTCTTCAAATCAATGCCTTCAGGTAGTGGTCATTCTTTCCTCCCTTCCACAGCTGAGTGGGAAACATTTTCCTAAGCTGAGGTCCAGATCTCAGTGCTTCTCTGAATGTTGGGCAAAGACCACCCTTACTGTGATGCTAATGCAATGGAGAGACCAGGATGTCACAGAAGACATCTCCTTTTGCGCACTCTTTCAACCTTCTCCAAACTTTGTTCATGAAGATTTATTATAAGAAAACTTATTTATGTAAGTGAAAATACATTTTAATTCCTGGAAGGGAAGCAAGTTTAGACATACTTTAATTTTTTTCTTCATGTAAATTCACTTTTTTTTTTAATAGCACAGCAGTAGACAAGCCTCAAGGAAATTCAAGCTCATTTTTGATGAAGAAGAATACAATAGCTTGCCTGTTTTCCCAAACAGCTTGATGCTCCTAAACTTAAGTGTTTGGTGTATGCCCAAATATACTACAAAGAAATAATTTCCTTCAGTATTTTGGTGCTCCTGTTTGGCTTCAGATGGAACCAAGAAATGTAAAAGCCATTATAGACATGAAGAATAGTTGTAATAATTTGCATTTCTAAAGTTGTCCAGATGCTAACAATAATGGGCTGTGGTTGGAGTGAGCATGGTAAAATGGCTCTGTTACAAGCACAGTGCTTCAAATGGAGTAGTAAAAAGGAGATAAAGACATTAATTATATTAGGGCTGGTATACTTTGACCATAGTTGTAGTTGTCTATGAAACTGAAAAAGCTGTTAATTCAATCACTGAAATCATTTAGCGTAAAATAATGAAAGTGTGGCAATTTTTCAGTAGAGATAAGTGACTTTAATTACTAAGAACTTAGACTTGCTTGGGACTGCAGAAAAGAGGGATGGGTGGTACATCATGTCATATCCTGTCTCATTGTATTTTACACACAGAGATAGTAAAAGTGAAGAATTTAGGCAGGTTCCTTTAACTGATGTAGTGACTTCCTCTTGACAGTTTAACAACTCCTACTGTGCTTAGACATATTTTACCCTCAACTACAAAATTATCTTTATTTTCTTTAGTAAGAATGACTACTTTTGTCACTTGTGAATACAAAGAGAGTGGGGGAGGCCTAGAGATGGCTGGCAAGATTTAGTCTGTTTGAACACAGGCCTAAAAGTTCATGAAGAGGAAGAGATGCTTTCACTTTCATTGAAGATCCTTGACAGAACTTGCTGAATTTGATAGTATCTTGGTCCGTACATATTCTTGGGCTACGCTCTCTGTCAGATGCAATGCATGTCAATTTGCTATGCCAAACTCATAAAGAGTGGTCACTATCCATTCAAAGCACATGGTAATCAGACAGTTACAGGGATGACTCCACTGATAGTATCAAAAATAAACAAAAATTGCTGATATAAGCAAGTGGGAACTCTCTTTCCAGTAACTTGTATTACATAAGCAACTAATTAAGACAGCTAAGTTTGGGTGCTATTGTATTACATGCTAAAGAATACCCAGAGATACAGTTTGTGCCTTAAAAACTCTTGCAGGCTCAGAGAGTAAAGTATAAGTTGGTGTTGACTTTTTAAACAGTAATATTATCCTCACATCCCAGGAAAATCAAACAAGAAATCACATTCATGCATTACTCATAAATTAGTAAAATACAAAGCTGAGCTGAACAGCATTTATATGGCATGAATCACAAACTGTAAAATGCCCAATAAAATTTCACAACATACCTGTGGAACAAGTTTTGCAATGTGCAAATAACACAAATTCCCTATTACCAGAGGAAAAAAAAAAAAGAGTCTTTCAACATACACAATGCGAACTCTACAGTGCACATGAAAAACAAGTTCCATCATATGTATGAGGGTTTGAAGAATAAATAGAATATCTTAATATTCACTTAAGCCTCAAGTGACCCATTGTCTCCCATTGAATCAGTATTTGGTTTTTGTAGTATTTCATTGCCTCAGGGTTTCATTTGTGAAGGTCATTTAGTGTGAGAACTGGTGTTTTAAATGAATTGTCATATCTGTGACCTGAAATTCCTCAAAAAGTCTAGAGTTTGCCTTCTATTGGTCCCATAAATTGGCCCCAGAGAGATTAATGAAAGCTTCTGAAAAGCAGAAAGGCAAACAATATAAGCACCTGAAGCATAGATACAAATACTTTGTGTTATGTATGTGTGCAATCTACACAGTGCAAATTCATAACTGAACTCTATGGCAGCCAGAGAAACAAGCTTCCAACAAGAGGAAAGTCAAAATGCACCATAAATGTTCTTAAAAAATATGATGCAATGAATACCACATATGGGCTTACCCCATATAATTTCAGTGACCTCAGTGAGACATGTCAGGGTCTTTTTAGGTTTGTTAACCTTTTTAGCCTCCTTACATGCAGGAGGGCTAGCTATGTGGGTTGGTGAACCATCATGGCACATCAAAGAGAACTGATAGCTGTAATGCACACAGGGTAACATTTCCTTCAGGTAGCCCTTAGCTTGTGTCTTCCATCTCTCTAGCTGTTGTTTTTCACAAAATGCATGGAGATCTCCTGTTTCAGTGAGCCATAATTTGTGGTTAGTTTTCGCTGTAAAAAGAAAACAGATTACAGAAGTTACAGGGAGAGGGAGGACAGACAGGCAGGCAGTAGCATGGTATTGGAAGGTGTTTCTTCTTAGGAGACCAGATAAAATAGCACTTGAGCAATGAACAGGAGATAATGATAGGGAGTAAACATCTCTAAATGTAGTGACATAGGCCAAACTACAAAATAAAATAAAATAATTTTAAAAAACCTTTAAACACAGCAATAGATAATAGAAATATCAACAATATTATTATATTGTATAAAAAATAGAAGTTATATAAAGAAAATTACACTGCTAGTATCAGTCTATAACCTAACTACTATTGCCCTTGAGTTAGAAAGATGCATCGCCTCTTTGTTAGTTATTCCCTGTAAAATATCTTTGAAGTGCTTAGCCTCACAGCTGTAGGGCACATGAATGTTGCTTTAGCCATAGAAGCCTCTAGTCACAGAGAAGTGTAATGACATAGTCCTATCAACACCAGAAGTGTGCAAGAGCTCAACTTGAAGAAAGGAGACATGACTTTCTTTGCTTTTAACTGAAGGATAAAGGAGGGATGGAAAAGAAGAGTATAAACAGGACAAAAGGTGGACATGGAGAAAGAAGCAGAAAAGGAAATAATGAAAATAAAGATGCAGAGAAAGTGGAAATAAACAAGACTTATCACTCCCAGGAAGACCCTTAGGGGGAGTGCGATAACATGAAGAATTCGATTCTTGTTTAGGAACAAGTGTATAGGGGAGAAATACCCAGTTTCTCTACAGCTGTTAGAAGGGGAATCTATATTTTTCCATCTCAAGTAGTTTCCATGTATTTCCATGACTTTTCTGTAAACTGATTAGAAGATTTGAAAACTATCAAAAAATCCCATAGCTGACCTATGTCCTTAAAGGCCTTTTTGCTGTTCTTATATATTGCACAAAAGCTAAAATTACTTTCCTGACAGCTTGCACATACTTTGGATAATTTTAGCCAGTGATTGGATTTCTCATAACCCTAGTCTCACAAAGTGTCATCTTTTCAGTTTGTCAAAGAAAGAAAAGCTATTTCTTATAAATATCACCTCACTTTGTTCTGACTAAGCCCTCCTGAAATGCTGTGTTTCACAGAGCATTCCTTCTGCAGCCTTCACATGCCGTTGTGTTTGCTCTGTACTTACTGAACTGCATTGTACTCACATATGACTCTGAAATGTTTTTTTGTCATGGTTTAGGGTCAGGGCAGCCCCTTAGACCTATAACAGACACTCTCTGTTAACCCCCCTCCCTCCCCAAAGGGGAAGA